>JAODUO010001552.1:132500-141651 GCA_025642075.2 Ridgeia piscesae
GGACATACACTACAAGACGGCCCACCGCGCCCACGCCCGTGGACAGTAGGACATACACTACAAGGACGGCCCACGCCCGTGGACAGTAGGACATACACTACAAGGACGGCCCACGCCCGTGGACAGTAGGACATACCATACAAGGACGGCCCACACCCGTGGACAGTAGGACATACACTACAAGGACGGACAAGCCCGTGGACAGTAGGACATACACTACAAGGACGGACAAGCCCGTGGACAGTAGGACATACATTACAAGGACGGCCCACGCCCGTGGACAGTAGTACATACCCTACAAGGACGGCCACGCCCGTGGACAGTAGGACATACACAACAAGGACGGCCCACGCCCGTGGACAGTAGGACATACACTACAAGGACGGCCCACGCCCGTCGACAGTAGGACATACCCTACAAGGAGGGCCCACGCCTGTGGACAGTAGGTCATACCCTACAAGGACGGCCCACGCCCGTGGACAGTAGGACACACACTACAAGGACGGCCCACGCCCGTCGACAGTAGGACATACCCTACAAGGAGGGCCCACGCCTGTGGACAGTAGGACATACACTACAAGGACGGCCCACGCCCGTGGACAGTAGGACATACACTACAAGACGGACCACGCCCGTGGACAGTAGGACATACGCTACAAGGACGGCCCACGCCCGTGGACAGTAGGACATACCCTACAAGGACGGCCCACGCCCGTGGACAGTAGGACATACACTACAAGGACGGCCCACGCCCTGGACAGTAGGACATACACTACAAGGACGGTCCACGCCCGTGGACAGTATGACATAACCTAGAAGGACGGCCCACGCCCGTGGACAGTAGGACATACACTACAAGACGGCCCACGCCCGTGGACAGTAGGACATACACTACAAGAACGGCCCACGCCCGTGGACAGCAGGACATACCCTACAAGGACGGCCACGCCCGTGGACAGTAGGACATACCCTACAAGGACGGCCCACGCCCGTGGACAGTAGGACATACACTACAAGACGGCCCACGCCCGTGGACAGTAGGACATACACTACAAGGACGGCCCACGCCCGTGGACAGTAGGACATACCCTACAAGGAGGGCCCACGCCTGTGGACAGTAGGACATACACTACAAGGACGGCCCACGCCCGTGGACAGTAGGACATACACTACAAGACGGCCCACGCCCGTGGACAGTAGGACATACCTACAAGGACGGCCCACGCCCGTGGACAGTAGGACATACCCTACAAGGACGGCCCACGCCCGTGGACAGTAGGACATACACTACAAGGACGGCCCACGCCAGTGGACAGTAGGACATACACTACAAGGACGGCCCACGCCCGTGGACAGTAGGGCATTCATTACAAGGACGGCCCACGCCCGTGGACAGTAGAACATACACTACAAGGACGGACAACCCCGTGGACAGTAGGACATACACTACAAGGACGGACAAGCCCGTGGACAGTAGGACATACACTACAAGGTATGGTCCACGCCCGTGGACAGTAGGACATACCCTACAAGGACGGCCTACGCCCATGGACAGTAGGATATACACTACAAGGTATGGCCCACGCCCGTGGACAGTAGGACATACACTACAAGGTATGGTCCACGCCCGTGGACAGTAGGACATACACTACAAGGACGGACAAGCCCGTGGACAGTAGGACATACACTACAAGAACGGCCCACGCCCGTGGACAGTAGGACATACACTACAAGGTATGGTCCACGCCCGTGGACAGTAGGACATACCCTACAAGGACGGCCTACGCCCATGGACAGTAGGATATACACTACAAGGTATGGCCCACGCCCGTGTACAGTAGGAAATACACTACAAGGTATGGCCCACGCCCGTAGTAGTAGGGCATACACTACAAGAACGGCCCACGCCCGTGGACAGTAGGACATACACTACAAGACGGCCCACCGCGCCCACGCCCGTGGACAGTAGGACATACACTACAAGGACGGCCCACGCCCGTGGACAGTAGGACATACACTACAAGGACGGCCCACGCCCGTGGACAGTAGGACATACCATACAAGGACGGCCCACACCCGTGGACAGTAGGACATACACTACAAGGACGGACAAGCCCGTGGACAGTAGGACATACACTACAAGGACGGACAAGCCCGTGGACAGTAGGACATACATTACAAGGACGGCCCACGCCCGTGGACAGTAGTACATACCCTACAAGGACGGCCCACGCCCGTGGACAGTAGGACATACACAACAAGGACGGCCCACGCCCGTGGACAGTAGGACATACACTACAAGGACGGCCCACGCCCGTCGACAGTAGGACATACACCTACAAGGACGGCCCACGCCCGTGGACAGTAGGACATACCCTACAAGGACGGCCCACGCCCGTGGACAGTAGGACATACACTACAAGGAGGCCCACGCCCGTGGACAGTAGGACATACACTACAAGACGGCCCACGCCCGTGGACAGTAGGACATACACTACAAGGACGGCCCACGCCCGTGGACAGTAGGACATACACTACAAGGACGGCCCACACCCGTGGACAGTAGGACATACACTACAAGGCAGCCCACGCCCGTACAGTAGGAGGATACCCTACAAGGACGGCCCACGCCCGTGGACAGTAGGACATACACTACAAGACGGCCCACGCCCGTGGACAGTAGGACATACACTACAAGGACGGCCCAATGCCCGTGGACAGTAGGACATACACTATAAGACGGCCCACGCCCGTGGACAGTAGGGCATAGACTACAAGGTATGGCCCACGCCCGTGGACAGTAGGACATACACTACAAGGACGGCCCACGCCCGTGGACAATAGGAAATACACTACAAGGTATGGTCCACGGCCGTGGACAGTAGGACATACACTACAAGACGGCCCACGCCCGTGGACAGTAGGACATACTCTACAAGGACGGCCCACGGCCGTGGACAGTAGGAGATACACTACAAGGACGGCCCACGCCCGTGGACAGTAGGACATACACTACAAGACGGCCCACGCCCGTGGACAGTAGGAGATACATTACAAGGACGGCCCACGCCCGTGGACAGTAGGACATACACTACAAGGACGGCCCACGCCCGTGGACAGTAGGACATACACTACAAGGACGGCCCACGCCCGTGGACAGTAGGAGATACACTACAAGGACGGCCCACGTCCGTGGACAGTAGGACATACACTACAAGGTATGGCCCACGCCCGTGGACAATAGGGCATACCCTACAAGGTACGGCCCACACAATATTATATATGATTAAAACTTATAGATCTGCATGTTAATTCCGAAAATTCAACGTTTGCCAAGCAAATGCTACTTGAGGGAATCCTGTTATTTATTTATTATTTTATTTCGAAACATCTATAAACCGCAATGTGTCCGGGTTACAAATCTGCTCAAAAGGCCATTAATTATAATATATATATATATATATATATATATATATATATATATATATATATATATATATATATATAAAATATATATATATATATATATATATATATATATATATATATATATATATATATATATATATATATATATGTTTTATATATATATATATATATATGTAAAACGTCAGACATAGTTTACAAATGCTAGCAATGTGAAAATGTTCATCAAGTTGAAGAAAAATTCTTTATATTATAGTAAATTAACTTATTTGTTTAACTTAATTATTTAGCTTATATATATATATATATATATATATATATATATATATATATATATATATTTTTTTTTTGTGTGTGTGTGATTCCTGTGCTCTCACTACTAGCGATGCCTTTTTCCTCCGTTAATTAGCATATTTCACCCTAGTTTTAGAGCGTTCATAGGTTTAGAGCATTGTGTGGCTAGTTGAAGTGAAATGTAAACAAAGGTGAGTATTTACAAGTTTTTAACTACGTTAATAATATGTTTTAAAGTTTGTTTGTCTTCTTAATTTTATGCCGGTCTAATTTTTACATATTGTTTTACATACAAGTCAAATACGATCGTATTTAACTTATTTATTTTATTGAATTAACTTATTTGTTTAACTTAATTAGTCAGTTTATATATATATATATATATATATATATATATATATATATATATATTGAATTAACTTATTTGTTTAACTTAATTAGTCAGCTTATATATATATATATATATATATATATATATATATATATATATATAAGCTGAAATTAAGTTTAAAAAATAAGTTAATTCAATAAAATAAATAAGTTAAATACGATCGTATGTTGACTTGTAATGTAAAACAATATGTAAAAATTAGACCGGCATAAAGATTAAGAAGACAAACAAACTTTAAAACATATTATTAACGTAGTTAAAAACTTGTAAATACTCACCTTTGTTTACATTTCACTTCAACTAGCCACACAATGCTCTAAACGCTATGAACGCTCTAAACACTAGGGTGAAATATGGCTAATTACACGGAGGGTAAAAAAGGCATCGCTTAGTAGTGAGAGCACGAGTGGAATCACATAGTCACGTGACCACAGTGGAACCGATCTCGGTGTGCGCGGCCTTCGGGTGGTATGTACGTCGTCCCAGCGCAGACACCTGATCCTTTCTACATGTCGAGCTGAGTCAGTGCCTGTTACAATCTGTTTAAATCTGATAAACATGTCTATTTCATACGTCAACCTTAATTACCATACCATATCTATGGACATGGGCAATCTTAAACACGATATGGCAATGTAAATGTTCATAAAAGACAAGGTGATACCTAAACGCAATTAAGTTGTTATTTTATTGTGTAAATATTTAAGTAAAAATGTTTGCTCACCTAATTATTAGCTCGAACACAGGAGAATATCGGATATTTCATAGAAGCGTCCTTTATTGCATGGACAAATGAACACGGAAAATTGACTACAGACCCGATGTCATTCATGTAATACTAATAATTACTAAACACCTTACCACGAATCAGTGCGACGGGGTTATTAACACGCATGCGCGGTGTCATGTGTTAGAGCGCCACATGTGACAACATACGTTTATATAGGAATTGTTTAAATGTAATTCTGCAACACAACAATGACTGAGTATAACCACCCACAACCCGATCCGACACAACCCGACCGTCGCTTCAGACACAGTCGCTGTGAGACAGTGGATGGCGGCTGTTGTTAGTTTACATTCAAAATACACTACGATAATGTGAACATGTTCATCAAATTGGAAGAGTTATAGAGTTCTTAATTCACAACTAACACATTTTTACTCACGTCGAAATGAGCGTGCTGCGGTAACATTTTGAACTTACGGTCAACACAATTATCTAGTGTTTTCGATTTAAGCACGAAACAGTCAGAGCATAATTACAAAACTGGTAATTTTGGCATAACATTTGGATCACATTTTTCATACAAACATGTCACGAATAACAAGTGTTTATGGTTGTCCTTGTTAAGGCAGTCTGTGTTCATGTAAGTCCTTGCTAAGACAGCCTGTGTTCATGTAAGTCCTTGTTCAGGCAGCCTGTGTTCATGTAAGTCCTTGTTAAGACAGCATGTGTTCATGTAAGTCCTTGTTAAGACAGCCTGTGTTCATGTAAGTCCTTGTTAAGACAGCCTGTGTTCATGTAAGTCCTTGTTCAGGCAGCCTATGCTCATGTAAGTCCTTGTTAAGACAGCCTGTGTTCATGTAAGTCCTTGTTCAGGCAGCCTATGCTCATGTAAGTCCTTGTTAAGACAGCCTGTGTTCATGTAAGTCCTTGTTAAGACAGCCTGTGTTCATGTAAGTCCTCGTTAAGACAGCCTGTGTTCATGTAAGTCCTTGTTAAGACAGCCTGTGTTCATGTAAGTCCTTGTTAAGACAGCCTGTGTTCATGTAAGTCCTTGTTAAGACAGCCTGTGTTCATGTGGTTAAGGCAGCCTGTGTTCATGTAAGTCCTTGTTAAGACAGCCTGTGTTCATGTAAGTCCTTGTTAAGGCAGCCTGTGTTCATGTAAGTCCTTGTTAAGGCAGCCTGTGTTCATGTAAATCCTTGTTAAGGCAGCCTGTGTTCATGTAAGTCCTTGTTTAGGCAGCCTGTGTTCATGTAAGTCCTTGTTTAGGCAGCCTGTGTTCATGTAAGTCCTTGTTAAGGCAGCTTGTGTTCATGTAAGTCCTTGTTAAGACACCCTGTGTTCATGTAAGTCCTTGTTAAGGCAGCCTGTGTTCATGTAAGTCCTTGTTAAGGCAGCCTGTGTTCATGTAAGTCCTTGTTAAGGCAGCCTGTGTTCATGTAAGTCCTTGTTTAGGCAGCCTGTGTTCATGTAAGTCCTTGTTTAGGCAGCCTGTGTTCATGTAAGTCCTTGTTAAGGCAGCTTTTGTTCATGTAAGTCCTTGTTAAGACAGCCTGTGTTCATGTAAGTCCTTGTTAAGACAGCCTGTGTTCATGTAAGTCCTTGTTAAGACAGCCTGTGTTCATGTAAGTCCTTGTTAAGACAGCCTGTGTTCATGTAAGTCCTTGTTAAGGCAGCCTGTGTTCATGTAAGTCCTTGTTAGCAGCCTGTGTTCATGTAAGTCCTTGTTAAGACAGCCTGTGTTCATGTAAGTCCTTGTTAAGGCAGCCTGTGTTCATGTAAGTCCTTGTTAAGGCAGCCTGTGTTCATGTAAATCCTTGTTAAGGCAGCCTGTGTTCATGTAAGTCCTTGTTTAGGCAGCCTGTGTTCATGTAAGTCCTTGTTTAGGCAGCCTGTGTTCATGTAAGTCCTTGTTAAGGCAGCTTGTGTTCATGTAAGTCCTTGTTAAGACAGCCTGTGTTCATGTAAGTCCTTGTTAAGGCAGCCTGTGTTCATGTAAGTCCTTGTTAAGGCAGCCTGTGTTCATGTAAGTCCTTGTTAAGACAGCCTGTGTTCATGTAAGTCCTTGTTAAGGCAGCCTGTGTTCATGTAAGTCCTTGTTAAGGCAGCCTGTGTTCATGTAAGTCCTTGTTAAGGCAGCCTGTGTTCATGTAAGTCCTTGTTAAGGCAGCCTGTGTTCATGTAAGTCCTTGTTAAGACAGCCTGTGTTCATGTAAGTCCTTGTTAAGACAGCCTGTGTTCATGTAAGTCCTTGTTAAGACAGCCTGTGTTCATGTAAGTCCTTGTTAAGACAGCCTGTGTTCATGAAAGTCCTTGTTAAGGCAGACTGTGTTCATGTAAGTGCATGTTAAGGCAGCCTGTGTTCATGTAAGTCCTTGTTCAGGCAGCCTGTGTTCATGTAAGTCCTTGTTAAGACAGCCTGTGTTCATGTAAGTCCTTGTTAAGGCAGCCTGTGTTCATGTAAGTCCTTGTTAAGGCAGCCTGTGTTCATGTAAGTCCTTGTTAAGACAGCCTGTGTTCATGTAAGTCCTTGTTAAGGCAGCCTGTGTTCATGTAAGTCCTTGTTCAGGCAGCCTGTGTTCATGTAAGTCCTTGTTAAGACAGCCTGTGTTCATGTAAGTCCTTGTTAAGGCAGCCTGTGTTCATGTAAGTCCTTGTTAAGGCAGTCTGTGTTCATGTAAGTCCTTGTTAAGACAGCCTGTGTTCATGTAAGTCCTTGTTAAGGCAGCCTGTGTTCATGTAAGTCCTTGTTCAGGCAGCCTGTGTTCATGTAAGTCCTTGTTAAGACAGCCTGTGTTCATGTAAGTCCTTGTTAAGACAGCCTGTGTTCATGTAAGTCCTTGTTCAGGCAGCCTATGGTCATGTAAGTCCTTGTTAAGACAGCCTGTGTTCATGTAAGTCCTTGTTAAGACAGCCTGTGTTCATGTAAGTCCTTGTTCAGGCAGCCTGTGTTCATGTAAGTCCTTGTTCAGGCAGCCTATGCTCATGTAAGTCCTTGTTAAGACAGCCTGTGTTCATGTAAGTCCTTGTTAAGACAGCCTGTGTTCATGTAAGTCCTTGTTAAGACAGCCTGTGTTCATGTAATTTCCTTGTTAAGACAGCCTGTGTTCATGTAAGTCCTTGTTAAGACAGCCTGTGTTCATGTAAGTCCTTGTTAAGACAGCCTGTGTTCATGTAAGTCCTTGTTAAGACAGCCTGTGTTCATGTAAGTCCTTGTTAAGACAGCCTGTGTTCATGTAAGTCCTTGTTAAGACAGCCTGTGTTCATGTCGCCAGGTCCCGAGAAGCCGAAGGACGACGTACGCAGGGTGCACGAGATCGTGTGCTACGAGTGTCGCCAGGCCCACTCCGAGTACAAACGACTGCGGACCGTCGTCGACCAGCTGGCCCGCGAGTACGACGAGTCGAAGGACCTCGACTTCGTCCGCCGTTACAACGCGCTCAAGGTACGTCACTCGTACTGGGTGCGTGGGGGGGGCGGATGACGAACACACCTCGGGGAAGTAATCATTTCAGTTGGTAAGAAGTGATAAGGCATTGCCTAAGCAAGAAGGGTGGAGATAAGTAAAATGATAACGTAAATCTTTATTTATGAGGATATATAACCGTAACCTGGTTGAAAGGAGTTCATTCCGACATCTAGAGGTAATGAATGCGAATAGTCGAACTGACAGTGTAGTAGACCCTGTAATATCAGTACATTGCCCACGGCCATAGCGAAGTGGGATCTGTTAATGTGACCTCGTGACTCTTTGTCCCCAGGGCATGGTCAAACGGACGGTTCTTCACCTTCGACTGACCAATGAAGAGGGTGGACAATTGCCGTTGAGCTGCGGCAAACACAAAGAACAGATGCGTCAAAGACAGGAACACATCGAAGGTACGTCTTCAACGTTGTACACAGTGTACACATCGAATGTACGTCTTCAACATTGTACACCGTGTACACATCGAAGGTACGTCTTCAACGTTGTACACATTAAACACATTGAAGGTACGTCTTCAACGTTGTACACAGTGAACACATCGAAGGTACGTCTTCAACGTTGTACACAGTGAACACATTGAAGGTATGTCTTCAACGTTGTACACATTAAACACATTGAAGGTACGTCTTCAACGTTGTACACATTAAACACATTGAAGGTACGTCTTCAACGTTGTACACAGTGAACACATTGAAGGTACGTCTTCAACGTTGTACACAATGAACACATTGAAGGTACGTCTTCAACGTTGTACACAGTGAACACATCGAAGGTACGTCTTCAACGTTGTACACAGTGAACACATTGAAGGTATGTCTTCAAC
>JAODUO010001553.1:0-17500 GCA_025642075.2 Ridgeia piscesae
TACACCATCCTTCCCGTACTGTCTACATTACATACACCATTCTTCCTGTCCTGTCTACATTATATACACCATCCTTCCTGTCCTGTCTACATTACATACATCATCCTTCCTCTACTGCCTACATTACATCCATCATCCTTCCTGTACTGTCTACATTACATCCGTCATCCTTCCTGTCCTGTCTGCTTCGTACTCCCCCACGACATAAAACGCCCTTTTGTCCTAACCAACAGGAGACCTTTAGGTGTGTGTCTTTAGAATGTAACTTACTTTGACATCGTACCTTACGCACCGAATAAAACACTGATGCAATCATCAAGATGACACCACACCCGTCCATTATCCATCTCGGAGAACAAAGCTGCCATTGAGTTGCACCGCGTGAATAAACAATTGCAACTTTGTTGTATTGTGATTGGGGTCGGGTCACAGTGGAACATCACGGCAGTTACGAGAACGACAGTCTAGTATATTAGAACTGTTTTTATTTCGGTATTTAAGTTGGTGGACTTGAATATTTTTGTAAACTTCACCAATCCGAGTAGTACAAACTACCATCCAACGGGATCAACCACTCCCCTACTCCGGCTGGCAGTACGCTCCCACTGACGAAAGTACCCACTTCCCTATTCGGGTTCATGTCCCACATTCGTTGTGACGTAGATATGAGCGATTTTAGCCACCCAACTTACCCAGTGATGTACACCAACACCGCCCCCGTGTACGGTTTACGTGGCTTCCACTAATCGCATAACAACGCATAACGTGCGAACGTGACGTGTGTCTTTCGTTCATATGTCACATAAATGAAGCCCTGTTAGTTTGGTGCCTAAGTATAGAACAACTCAATATACGCACACGCATGTATGCACGCATACATGCGTCCGCATGCATTCGTTATCAGGACCATAGTCAGATGTCTGGCGTGTTGCGAAAACAACCGACTCATGTATGGCGTGTTACCATGACAACAACCAACTCATGTATGGCGTGTTACTACGACAACAACCAACTCGTGTCTGACGTGTTACCATGACAACAACCGACTCATGTATGGCGTGTTACCACGACAACAACCAACTCGTGTCTGGCGTGTTACTATGACAGCAACCGACTCATGTCACGTGTTACCATAACAACCGACTCGGTTCTGGGGTGTTACCACGACAACAACCAACTAATGTATGGCGTGTTATCACGACAACAACCAACTTGAGTCTGTCGTGTTACCATGACAACAACCAACTCATGTCTAGCATGTTATCCGTGCAACATCCGACAACTGTCATGTTACATTGCCAGACCACACAAGAACCACATCGGACTTAGGGGTAGCACGTGACGACATCTGCTTGTCACGGCGTACATGTCGGTGCACGGGGTTTGAAACATAGGGGGCAAAACTGGTGCAATTGGTATGTGCACTAGAGGAGTTGTCACCCTACACAAGACACAGGACACAGGACACGACACGACACGACACAGGACACATGTCGTGACACGGTGATTGTCTGCCAGTGGACATCAATGGCGCCGCGTGGTGTGTCGTTGTAGTGAGCGACACAAGGACACACACATGGCTAGGGCAAGTAAACATGTGTACGTCAGTAGTCCACACGCACAACACTGAACTACCACAATGTGTCTTGCTTTGTTCGACGCAATCAATGTCCCCACCAGCTCCATTGTCACACATCACATTGTCACACTGTCCCAGTCGCGTCCTGAGTGCCACATGATGCTTGCTTCCACAAGGGAGCGCCACTGTTGTGTCTTCCACCCAAATTGTGGCGATTTCCCGTGTCAGTCTGCAATGTGCCAGTTCAACTGACCTCTGCGTATGTCTAAAGTGTGCCCCGTACATGTTTAGCCAAACCCATTACAAACATTGGATTTCATGGATGTTTAGTTTGTTGTTTTGAAAAAAACATTGCATGCTTCATTGATGAGAGTATTAGATCAAAATACGACTGACACACTGGGAGCCAGCAGCTGGTGTGTCAGCCTGGCCGTCTGTGTCTGCCACTCACAGCTGAATGCAGTGATGTTATTGTTGTAAGAATCAAGTTTTGTTTTTAGTCTTCACTCCTCAGGCTGACAGACGGGCCGTCACCGTTAGTATTTGGTTGGCCTTAAGGTCATGAACATGCACCGGTACATTATTGTTGATTGTGATAACCATAGCTTTATGTAGAGACCCGTCCACCCGTCATTTGGACGGGTAAAAACGAATATGGACGGATAGAAATATGGGTGGACGGGTAAAAAAATGAAGGAGCCAAAAAAGGTCTTCCAAAACCTTAGATATTGTTAGTTATGCCTTGAAAGTGAGTGAAAATGGTGTCACATGTGTGTTTGTAGTCCATTTCAGGTCATCAGACACATTTAAAAGTTTGTAATCATTCCACGGATGAAACTGAATCTATAAGGTATGTCGTTTTCAAGACTCTATAAGTCTTAACGTAAACGTCCAACATCACAATCCAACACTGTTTGAAGTCAACCAAGTCCGCCTGTGTCGTCCTGTGTCGTCCTGTTTCATCATGTGGGTTGCTCCCTTGTCCTAGTTCACAGTGTGGTTTGAGAAACCGTGTGCTTTCTGAGCTCGATTGCTCCTGATGTGTTAGGCATGTTAACACACCGTGCTATGACCACCAACACACTTTGTTAATACATCGTGCTGTGACCACCAGCACACTTTATTAACACAAGTGCTATGACCACCAACACACCTTATTAACACACCGTGCTACGACCACCAACACACATTGTTAACTCACCGTGCTATGACCACCAACTCACCTTGTTAACACACCGTGATATGACCACCAAACACACCTTCTTTACACACCGTGCTATGACCACCAACACACCTTGTTAACACACCGTGCTGTGACCAACAACACACCTTACTATGTATACCAACAGCTATTACATGATATTAAAAGCTTGTTCTGAACGCAGGAAAACTATAACTAAAAGTGTTTGAGCTAAGTGATTGAACGACCATCTTGGAGTAGGCACACATAGTTCTCACTGAAGATGCACCGTTGCTATGGCAACCATCCGTCAGTAGCGAAGTACCGTATAACACCACACCTGAATTGAACTACTTCGCGGACGGACGTATGTACGCTAAGTTCTAGATCATTTTGTATGTACGAGTCTAATGGAACAGGCGGACATTCTACCACGAGTGTCGTGTTACCTCGCTACCTGCAGCTGTTCGTGTAGAAATGGCTATTTTGGAGAGAGGGAAAAAAGCCAGGTAGCAAGTGCATCGATGACAGAACGTCTACTTTCGTCATGAATTGCTAAGCGGTGAAATTATTACTCATATTTCTATAGCTCCACGTATATATGATCAACCCTTCCTTATACGGATTCCTTAGGGGATATTATTGAATTAAAACAAAGATTAAGTATGTCCGGAACTACATGCAGAATGGATGGACGGATAGTGACCCTACAGTGACGTCATTACTGGAAGTTTTCCTATCCAGTTTCTGTGCGGATACGATTGGAAGTGATAATTGGAGCGATTGAGTTGGAACAAGAAAATGCATCTGTCTATACTTGGAAGTAATATTAATTTCAAGGGGCGCTAGAGAAATAGTTTGCCGCATACCGCATCCATATTACTATGAACATACTTTGTATAGAATATAACTATGTCTTAAATATCCCGGCATTTTGTTGTTAAAGGCACCAGTGGCGAATCAAACAATTTTAGGTCTATTTCGGCTTCAAGCCACTCACCGCTGGCTATAAGAAAAACAACTGTGTTGTCAGCGTTCGTCAAATGTCTCCTAATCTATTTACGTCCCTATTTACGTCCCTGGCCGACTGGATGAAGTTTCTGCCTCCGAGACTGCGCATTGCCATGGGAACACCGGGATGGGCCGGGCAGTAGAACGCACCGCAGCCGTGGGCAATTTGGGATTGTACTCTCTGAAAAAGCGACGCACAGCTGGGAAGCGATCCCCTACCGGCGGCTACAGGTCGGGTCGTTGATGTCATGCGGGTCCGTCGAGGAACCGTCAAAACAAGGCTACTTAGTAATGATATTGGGGTTAATCGAGGACCAATTCCAGCACAGATGGAAAGTGAGACTCCACCGACGGGTGGGCGGCTACAGGCCGGGTGTTGATGTCACGGGTGTTGGTGTCCGTTGAAGAACCGTCAAAACAAGGCTACTTTTGGGATTAGTCGTGGGCCCCTTCCAGTGCTGTGCACCATCTAAATAACGATACTAAATATTGATACAGAGGCTGACAATTAAATCACCGGAATGAATATATACACCGTCATAATGTTCGAACAGTTTGATTGGTTTTGCGCCAAAACATATTCAGTTTTGACTGCACTCGATCATCACATGAACCATAATTATTACCTGGGGCATCACGTCACGTCACGTCACGTCACGTCACGTCACGTCACGTCACGTCACGTCACGTCACGTCACATCACATCACATCACATCACATCACATCACATCACATCACATCACATCACATCACATCGGCTTGCTTATCGCGCATCATCCTCAGGCTAACACCGACACGGACACCTCTATTACGGCACGGCCAGTTGATAACTAAGCATGAACACCGAAATGAACACTTAGCTTGGACCATTCTCAACCAACATGAACACTGCATGAGCGCCACTCACCGTAGATCATTCTCAACCAACATGAACACTGCATGAGAGCCACTCACCGTAGATCATTCTCAACCAATATGAACACTGCATGAGCGCCACTGACCGTAGATCATTCTCAACCAACATGAACACTGCATGAGCGCCACTGACCGTAGATCATTCTCAACCAACATGAACACTGCATGAGAGCCACTCACCGTAGATCATTCTCAACCAATATGAACACTGCATGAGCGCCACTGACCGTAGATCATTCTCAACCAACATGAACACTGCATGAGCGCCACTGACCGTAGATTATTCTCAACCAACATGAACACTGCATGAGCGCCACTCACCGTAGATCATTCTCAACCAATATGAACACTGCATGAGCGCCACTCACCGTAGATCATTCTCAACCAACATGAACACTGCATGAGCACCACTCACCGTAGATCATTCTCAACCAACATGAACACTGCATGAGCGCCACTGACCGTAGATCATTCTCAACCAACATGAACACTGCATGAGCGCCACTGACCGTAGATCATTCTCAACCAACATGAACACTGCACGAGAGCCACTCACCGTAGATCATTCTCAACCAACATGAACACTGCATGAGCGCCACTCACCGTAGATCATTCTCAACCAATATGAGCGTTGGACACACTACCCAGCGTTGATATTGTTCAACCATCAGCACTGACACTTACCGTGGATCATGGTGGCGTGCACCAGAGGCCGACTAGAGCGTTGGAAGATTGTCACCCAACATCGCTGACTGTGGCAATAACCGTCTCCATGACAAGGCGCCGGCGTGCCAAGAACGCTGTGGTCCGCCCCGGGAGCTGCCGTTGCGGCATGTACAGTGACGGGCAGACGGCCAGGCCCGGAATACCACGGGCTCATTAATCACCGCGGCATCTGCCCGTTTCTCCGCCATCTCATCCCGACGGCCCTTGTAGGCGGGCCGTCACTAGTTCACGTTTGTGTTCGGCGTATACCAAATAATAAACGGCCAATGGTTTTATTATGGTTTGATCTGGATTTTTAAAAATCTTTTTAACAAGATGAATCGTATATTAAATTAATAAAATATTACAAAATTTATGTGGGTGCATCTATTCTTTGGAACATGCTTCCCTCTAGTGTTAAATCATTTGAAAATATTCCTAAATACAGCCATCATTTAAAGACATACATTTACAAACTTGCCTATCCCCCATAGCTCCCTGGCGTATCAATCAATCTGATGACAATTGGATTTGTTTACTGACTTTGAGATCGATCAACCCTTTCGTAATGATGCGCCTCTGAGCTTGGTTTCTAGCAATTTCGGCGTAATAGAAGTTACCTATATATTATTATTATTACGATTTGTTACACTTGGATAGTATCACACATGGCTACGTCATTTTAGCTCATTTGTACACATTTCTTAGGCTGTTTCGGTGAAATGTGACATAGCATTAACCCGGATATGTTCAAAAGTCTGCGAAAACTAACACAACTGACTATGTGTAATGTAATTCGCAGGTTATTTGAACTTCTTTATGGTTTCCGACCTTACGACGAACAAAGTTCAATAATATTACGCTCGACAGCATTAAAAAAGTATGCATTCTTTCGTTAAATTGCTCAGCGAATTATTTTAATTACTAAATAAAGTAACATAAACTATCAACGAAAAGTACTATCGAATAACGATGACATAACATCGAAGGAGGAAGATACTGTAGTCTTAATCACATCCCCCCCTCTCTCTCTCTCTCTCTCTCTCTCTCTCTCTCTCTCTCTCTCTCTCTCTCTCTCAAACACACTCACACACACACACACACACACACACACACGCACGCACGCACGCACGCACGACACCCACACGCACGCACACACCACACACACACACACCACACACACACACACACACACACACACGCACGCACGCACGCACGCACACGCTCCACACCAGACATACACACAAACACACACACGCACACCACACTCACACACACTACATACGCGCCCGAACACACCACATATATACACGCATGCGTGCATGCAGTCAAACTCGGCATCGACACGTGGCAGCAATTGTGTTCGTAACTATCCGATAGATGGCACGGCAATATGTATGCTGTGCTGCCATCTGGTGAAAGGTTAACAACTCACACCTACCCTTTTACATAGATCTAACTGTGTGCATTTTACTCACACCTTTTACAATATCCCTTGATGCAATCTGTTTTGGTGTATATGACATAGGAGTCTATTCCTCACGTGATCAATTAAATCGTCTTTTATCTATCAGGTTAACGTGTTGCAGAGACCGCGCATGCACAGCTAATGTGGCACATGCGCAATGGGCTAGATAGAACTAATTTCGCAGAGGGGTGGATTTGGCATGACTCCGAGACTTTTCATTGTTTTATTAAAGTTTGTATTGTATTTGCTTTTTTGACAGAAGATCGGGCAAATATCAATTATTTAAAAGCACTACTTTAATTATTTAAATAAGTGCATATGAATGTAACACTTATCTTCTTCATCCCCAGTGGGACATAAGGCTGCAACAACAATGTTCCTCCACAGTGGGACATGAGGCTGCAACAACAATGTTCCTCCACAGTGGGACATAAGGCTACAACAACAATGTTCCTTCCCAGTGGGACACAAGGCTGCAACAACAATGTTCCTCCACAGTGGGACGTAAGGCTACAACAACAATGTTCCTTCCCAGTGGGACACAAGGCTGCAACAACAATGTTCCTCCACAGTGGGACATAAGGCTGCAACAACAATGTTCCTTCCCAGTGGTCACAAGGCTGCAACAACAATGTTCCTCCACAGTGGGACATAAGGCTGCAACAACAACGTTCCTCCACAGTGGGACATAAGGCTCAACAACAATGTTCCTTCCCAGTGGGACACAAGGCTGCAACAACAATGTTCCTCCACAGTAAGGCTACAACAACAATGTTCCTTCCCAGTGGGACACAAGGCTGCAACAACAATGTTCCTCCACAGTGGGACGTAAGGCTACAACAACAATGTTCCTTCCCAGTGGGACACAAGGCTGAACAACAATGTTCTCCAAAAACTAATGTTCCTCCACAGTGGGACATAAGGCTGCAACAACAATGTTCCTTCCCAGTGGGACACAAGGCTGCAACAACAATGTTCCTCCACAGTGGGACATAAGCTGAACAACATGTTCCCTGGGACATAACCCAAAAACGTTCTCCACAGTGGGACATAAGGCTGCAACAACAATGTTCATCCCCAGTGGGACATAAGGCTGCAACAACAATGTTCCTTCCCAGTGGGACACAAGGCTGCAACAACAATGTTCCTCTACAGTCAAGCCATCTATCGGCCAGTTCACGTTCAGTTGTGATAGTGCTGCCATTTGAACTAAAGAACGTAATTTTGCTTTGCTGGCTGCGACTGGTTACATGCACTTAATTATTTAATGGACACGGATGAAAGCGAAGCGGAGATCTGATTATACCAGAAAGAACGGTTTAAATGTTAATACAGTTTTGTATGTGTAATGCATAAGAGAGTTAATAAAAAATAAACCCTTGCAACTACAATCAATATCTTCACATCAAAAGTTAACTCGGAATGTAGTCTAACATTTGAACATTTTAACATGTTCGATATCATGGAGACAGACATCTTGCCGACCGTGCCGTGAATTAGCCAATGAGCGTGTAGGTGTGCCATCAGTTATGACGCGCTGTGTTCATAGCTGTGTTCAACAAGTGCACGAGTGCGACGACTCTGGTTTGGTATATTGGTTTCTCATATTTTATTCTCCTATTTAGATGCAGAGTGTTTACGTCCTAAAGTGTTTTATTGGCCATATGAATATGTATATTCGTATATCACAATATACGAAACAACGTACATAATTGAAATTACACAATTAGCTGACAACATAATAAATTAAAATTTCATATACTAAGAAACACTTGGCGGCCATATATATATATATA
The DNA here is from genome assembly GCA_025642075.2 of Ridgeia piscesae. Taxonomy (NCBI): domain Eukaryota; kingdom Metazoa; phylum Annelida; class Polychaeta; order Sabellida; family Siboglinidae; genus Ridgeia; species Ridgeia piscesae. The sequence goes on from JAODUO010001553.1 coordinate 8,655, forward strand.
TATATTATCGATTTACTGAACAACGTAAGCCCAAACGGCAATTACACGTACAATAATGTTTTAGTAAACTACTGGTATAAAGGTCATAATTGTGGTTGGAAATGCTTAGTTTTTATTAATACTCTAAGATGCATAGACTGAAACAATTGGCATTTGGGTCCCTTTAAAACCTCACGTCGATTACTGTTACAAGAAACAAGAAGTGGTGCATTCATATTGTCTGATCAACCTTAGATGTCGCAAATGTGTATCTTCGGTGCGGAAGATGGGAACTTTTGCCAGATCTTTTATTAGCAATTAAGTTACATTTAATAAACATAAAGTTGACATAAATAATCGAACAGACAGCCGTCCAAAGACAGTCGTAGTGATAATGTATGTCATTCGTGTTAATGTTGCAGGAATGTCACTAGAAAGAAGCAGATATCATATAAGCAAGCCCGCAGCCTCATGGCATCTGCTTTATCTGCTTCTCTTTACGTAAAGGATCCCACTCATTTCGTTTTGCCCATCGCGAAATCTTTTCTTTCGTGTGCAGATGTGTACCATGTGAATAGTTAAATAAAAGGCACAGTCTGTTTAATAAAATAATTATTTACATCTTCTTAATCGTCTACAAAAATCGTCGTTACCCCTGGTAGCAGGAAACCGATCGCACTGGGAACAGTTGGCTCCCTTTATTTGAACTTGGCGGTCACGTGCGTAACCCGCGACAAGCCATCCGGACTAACCTCACACGGCAACAGCGAACAGGTGGTTTGGCGGAGGATGTTTCGAAGGTATGTGTAACATTGTACGTATACACTATTGAGCAATGAATTAATTAACTTAATCATGAGTTAACCAATAATAGTAACTATGAGTTAAATGCACGACAGTGTCAGTATTTTGCGATCACTGCTCTTACATGTGAATTGCACTGTCACTGTGTATTTGTAGGATTCAACAGTACGTGACATTAACCACTTTCCTTGTGCCAGTTAGATATGTGTAGGATTCACCTGTACGTGACATTGACACTTTCCTTGTGCCAGTTATATATTTGTAGGATTCACCAGTACGTGACATTGACACTTTCCTTGTGTCAGTTAGAGATTTGCAGGATTCGCCTGTACGTGACATTGACACTTTCCTTGTGCCAGTTATATATTTGTAGGATTCACCAGTACGTGACATTAACACTTTCCTTGTGTCAGTTAGATATTTGTAGGATTCACCAGTACGTGACAATGAGCACTTGCCTAGTTTGTTAGTTACACATTTTGCAGGATTCATCAGTACGCTGAACCTGTCTGTGGTTTTCCCCATCCCAAGTTACTAGCTATTATCGTGCCCAGAAATGTGAAACATGATTCACCACTAATAATAATGGAAGCAACTGAGGATTCTTCTACCTGACATAATCAGCCTTGGTTTTGTACGCATTCAATTGAAGGTTATTATTGTCACACCGGGACACCGGGACACCGGGACACCGGCCTGGTCACTTTATGGCGGTATTCGGACTCATCTGACTTCGTCACCAGCCCTTCCAATGTGGTGTCATCTGTGAGCGCTACTAGTTGTAGGGAGGAGTGATGGGAAACACAGTCATTTGTGAAGAGGGGATAGGGAAGAGCGGAAAGGACAAATCCCCATGGAGTACAAGTGCTCACGATGATAGTGTTGGTGAAAATGTCATATATATATATATATGTATAATTTTATTATATGATTGTATTATATGTTACGTTTATTGTGATATGTTATGTTATAGTATATTATATCATCTCATATATTATAAAATATATTATATGTTATGTTATTATTGTGCTAGGCTACATTACGTTACGCTATCCTTTTTTATGTTATATTATGTATATTACATGTATGTATATATATATATATATATATATATATATATACATATATATGTATATATATACATACATACAACATATTATATATATATATATATATAATTTTATACGTATATACAAATGTACATAATATAACACAACATGGCGTAACGTAACGTAACATAGCATAATGTAACGTAACATAACGTAACATAATATAACATAAAATATAATATATATATATATATATATATATATATATATATATATAAAGATATATGATAGGATATAACACACTATAACATAACGTAACATAACATACCATACTAAACGTAACATTATATAATAACATTAAGTAGATTTGCCTCCATCAGTTTCAGTTAGACTGTTAGGGTGTTTCCTGTTGTCCAACACTGTCTCACACGTCAGTGGGTGTCGTTATCAATGTGGACAATTGTGGGCTAAGTGAAATTACTCACTACTTCTAGAGTAGGTCCCTTCAATTTTATTTCTGTTTTCACGTTCATGGAACGGAACTGAAATGAGGAAGGGAGTTGAGATTGGGGAAGAACACGCTTTATGTCTATGTAAGGAATACGCACTATCTGCATTTTTGCTTCAAATCAGACAGCGTTCAATGTGCATATAGTTTAGACTCTGTTGTCCCTTCCGTCAACGGGAACGAGCCAGCAGTGTCGAGGTGGGTCAAACTCGCAGGGAATAGACCCTCTTCGCTAAGAGTGTGAATATCTGGTGTCATCAAACATTGCTCCAAGCAATCGTCGACAGTCGCCAAGCCAATGGAGAATTCATTAACTGAGAAGTCAGACGCCACCTGATCCAGGAAGCAAAACACTGTATCCCAGTTGACGTCAGTGTCGCGAGGGATTGTGAAGTTGAGAAGTGCAGCCAGACATGACGACTGACACTCAGGAAAGAGGTCTTCTACTTGTGCTATGAGAGCGGTCACCCTGTCGGGCTCCAGTTGATGCACGACCATCCTAAGGAAGTACTGGGGCCCGTATGACTGCCTCATTGCCACGTGAGAGCCATCGTAAGAGATACGACCATTCCGTAGTACACCGAGGCGGGTGCACACCATCTGTGCTTCCGCCATGCTAGATAGGTAAAAGAGGTAACGCTAAAATCACATACAGCACATTATTCAGTTGTTAGTACGGCTTAAAAGCCCATGTAGTTAACCGCTGACCGACGTGCAATCTCGACCTCTCTGGGCAGCATGAGTTTTATTCGGTTGACATACAACACACAACAACATCTCCGGAAACATTACCACATAACGTAATAGCGTCGTGGCTAGAGCTTCGCACTCTTGACTAATTGAATCCTGTGGGCCGTGTCAAACCATGGGCAAGTTTTGTAACTCTATATTGCTCCAGTTCAGTGAGCTGAATGGGTCTAGAATGCATGATAACTGGCTATAGGCAGCGGTGGATATTTGTCTACGACTGGTCTTCGCCATTAATTGCAACATGGCTGGATGCTTCCCAGAGAAGCCGAGATGGTGTTAGATTAAAACAGGTCCGCGACGGAATAAAGAGTAATTTATTTCATCAATCCAGAGGATTGGATGTTGCGTTACCATAAAACAACAATACACAACATGCATGCATATAATAAAACAACAGCACACAACATGCATGCATATAATAATACAACAACACACAACATGCATGCATATAATAAAACAACAACACACAACATGCATGCATATAATAAAACAACAGCACACAACATGCATGCATATAATAATACAACAACACACAACATGCATGCATATAATAATACAACAACACACAACATGCATGCATATAATAATACAACACACAACGTGCATGCATATAATAAAACAACAACACACAACATGCATGCATATAATAAAACAACACCACACAACATGCATGCATATAATAATACAACAACACACAACATGCATGCATATAATAATACAACAACACATAACATGCATGCATGCATATAATAATACAACAACACACAACATGCATGCATATAATAAAACAACAACACACAACATGCATGCATATAATAATACAACAACACACAACATGCATGCATATAATAAAACAACAACACACAACATGCATGCATATAATAATACAACAACACACAACATGCATGCATATAATAATACAACATACGACACGTGTACGTCCTAACGTCACAACTCACATCATGTCAGCCTCTTTCAAATTACAAGTCAACTTTATATTTAACTATCGTCAAAATACAACAAACAACATAATGTACCTCCATGACGTAAGAATGCATGTGTACACGGACGCCTGTTCACTTGTGAGAATTCGCGGGCAAAAGTTGCATACATACACATTTCTGCACACATACACTGTGGTCTATATTCACGTAAGTCTATGTTAGACAAAGCGGCCGGTGTAACAACTGGCAAGGACGGATATATTTGATTTTCGAAGTCACCCCACTGTATAGCGGAAGAGGATAAGGAAGTAGTATTTAAGATGCGGAAGTAGTTTAAATGTCCGGCAATTCATTCTTGCAGTTTTTGTTCATGTGTGCGTCCACACCTTTAAATTAACTAATTGTGCTTGTCACCCGGAAGCAAGTGACCTCTATCGGAATGGAGTGACCTCTACCGGAATGGAGTGACCTCTACCGGAAGGGAGTGACATCTAGCGTAAGTAAGTGACTTCTACCGGATGGATGTTGTCTGTATGGCAATAAACAAGGCGACTTGCCTACTCACTCATGGGTTGATAACAAGACGGCTTGCCCCCTCTGACGACAACCGCCGATAAGTGTCCACGTGTAGCGCTTGACTAGCGGGTCCATGCCGGCTGTCGGTTGCTCGAGCAAGAGGGCAGAGGGGTACCCAATGAAGGCGACGGCAGCGCGCAGTCTCTGCCGGCCACCGATACTACGGACAACAGCGGTACATCGCTTACCACTCTAACTAACCATATAGAACTCGTTTTGAGGAGGAGAGCGATTTGAACTTTGTTTAAACGATGTTAAAGCTTTTGCAGTGCAGCCTGGATATAACTTGATTTTATAACTACATAAGAATGCCATCTCAATTCACAACATAGATACACTACCTTAATTCTGATGCTCTCTTGTCAATGTCACGGCTTAGGTTAAAGAAACGACTGAGAGAATTCACTTCTCGTAGGACGTCTTTGTTCTTGAAGCCACACAACACGGCATACATTGACAACGTCTCACGACACGTCAGATACTCCAGTGAGGAGTCCCGCAGACAGCAGTAGCCGATGTACTTGCTCGTCTGGCGTGAAATAAACAACTACGGTCATTAACAACATCCAGACATCAATATTTTTAACAATTCACTAAGAAGGGAAAATGGCCAATGTAATACCGTTGCCAAAAACAAGCCCCCCTGTGTCGATTGAAAAATACATTAGACCAATTTCACTAACTCCAATAGCTGCCAAGGTGTTTGAATCAATAATAATGAAATGGGTGGATGAAACAATTGAAGGTGAAATTGATGCTAAGCAATTTGGAGGAATTAGCGGAACGTCCACAACAGACGTTCTTGTCGAACTGGTTCATATGTGGTATAAGGCGACATATACATTGAATTCTTATGTCAGAGTTGTAATGCTAGACTTTAGCAAAGCGTTGATCTTATTAATCATCATTTGTTGCTAGATAAGCTACAGTCGTATGGGTTGCCCGCACATATTTTAAGATGGATGGCAACATTTCTATTAGACAGAGCTCAACGAGTAAAAATAGGAAATGAATATTCCTATTCTGGTCATCCCAATGGGAGTACCGCAAGGGACATTGTCTGGACCTAAATGTTTCCTTGTTTACATAAATGATTTAAGAACGACTGTTCCATTATATAAGTATGTAGATGACAGTAGGTTATTTGAAATATGCGACAGAAATTATGTATCTGTTATACAAGAGTCGGTTGATATTGCAGCTAGATGGACAGAACAGAATGACATGCAAATTAATTCGGAAAAATCAAAATAAATAATCATTAGTTTTGCACAAGATGGCAATTTCAGAAGCACTATCCCGAATATAAAGATTGATGGGAGGGATATAGCACAAGTTTGCCATGCCAAACTATTAGGTGTGACCATTTCTCAGGATCTGACATGGAACAAACACGTGGATAATATTGTTATATCAGTTAAAGCGTGCAGGGATTACACAGAAATATCTGGTTAGTGTATATGTTAGTGTGGTGAGACCAGTTCTAGAATATGCATGTCCTGTATGGCACACTAACTTGCCCCAATATTTGTCTGACAATATTGAAGTTATACAAAAAAGGGCATTAACATTATTTTTTCCTGGATTGGGTTACGCGGAGATACTTAGACGTGTTAACCTTGATACGTTGAAAGTAAGACAGAATTTGTCAAACATATTTTGATAAAATTAAAGTCGGCATACACAGATTAAATTATCTGCTGCCTGACAAAAGACATACCGAATATAATATTAGACAACAAAATGTGTACCCGTTACCAGTTACTATAACGAATAGATTCCGTAACTCCTTTATACCGTGGGCTTTATACAACTGTCAGTAAAAAGGCTATTAATACGGTATGATTTGCGGTATCAAATGTATTTCTATTGTTGTTGTATGATGTTTTGATGAATTAATTGTAACCTATTGTAATGTCAATCCAACTCAGTTGAGTTGCTAATAAAACTTGTGTTATTATTATTAATACAAGTGCAACTATTTACATCTTTATTAATATTTTATTTGTAAATATTAAAAGTAACAAATGCGAAACTAGACAAGACAGTGTGTGTGTGTGGGGGGGGCGGCGGCAGGTGAAGTGGTCAGTTCCACTCACCTGTCTGTCGTCCGTGCGCACGTTGTAGCCGCCAATTAATGCCGTGCCGGACGAGGCGTGCAGTTTGCCCGTCAACACCTCGAAGATCGTTCTCTTCCCTGAGCCGTTGTTGCCGAGCATACCGAAGCAGTTGCCGGTAGACACGTGGAAAGAAACACGATCAATGGTCGGCACCTCCTCCACCCGACAGTACGACAGGGCGTACGTCTTGGACAGTCGCGTGAGGTCGACGGCTCCTGCCGAGACGTGGATGTCACATTCCATGTCCCACTTGGAGCTTCTCGTTAGGCCGTACGACACACTTTTATGCAGGTGCAGCTGGGAGTTTCATGAAACAGAAACACCTGGGCGCCTTTACGCTGAATTATCTAAGATACATTTTGAAACGTATGTGGTGGTGTAAATCAAATAAACAGCACATATTACACATGTTCGAATTAACCCATGTGTGATAACATGCACTGTTAGTTGCCCAGAGGCAGCCCAAACATAACGGTTACGTTGGCAATGTAATCAGGAAATCTTTGTAGTGGCGGAGCGGACCCGTGCCTGGGATGAACGTAACACGAATTACCTCTGAACTGTCGACGCCCCGCAGCCTCGAACTTCGCAAGTCGTAGTTGGCGTTAAGGTAACCGTCGGCGTCTTGTCCAGTGCACGTCAGTTTCAGCCACAGCTTGTGGAAGATGCAGGAGTCGAAGATGAAAAGCAGACAGCTGACGAGGACGCCGTGGACGATGAACCCGACGAGGTGTGGACCGACTCCGCCGTGGCTTAGAGACAGCGGGTTGGACGAGTAGCCGTAGCACGACTTTAACACCATACACGTCTCTGTGGACACACGCCAACACAGCAGTGTGCACGACCACGACAGCACTGCACATCATATCAGTCAACATGAACATATAGTATATATCTCAACACCCTGGCGTATCCGTCCGTCCGTCCGTCCGTCCTTCCGTCCGTCCGACCGACCGACCGACCGTCCGTCCGTCCGTCCGTCCGTCCGCCCGTCCGTCCGTCCGTCCGTCCGTCCGTCCGTCCGTCCGTCCGTCCGTCCGTCCGTCCGTCCGTCCGTCCGTCCGTCCGTCCGTCCGTCCGTCCGTCCGTCCGTCCGTCCGTCGGGCCGGGGTGATTAGTAGATTCTTCAAAGTTCGTCATGGGAAAGGAGAACTTGGGGGCACACTATTTTTAAGAGTGTGCATAACGTATGCCACACGTTAGCACTGTCTTCAGTTAATCCGCCTAACTGTGCCATATTGTTACAAAGAGCCTAGTGCTGGTGCTGCTACATGCGGCGAGTGCAGTAGGCAGAAGACCATCAGTTAGGGTATTTGGGGGTTTGGCACAACGGTGTTGACATACAACGACAATCACTTGTGGTACCTGGACAACACGGGTGGACGGTCTGTAACGCACACTTCTGTTTTTGTTCTGCAGTTCCGCACCTGCGCTTGAGCCAGTAGTTTTTCGAGTAGACGGACAGGCCGCTTGTGAAAGCGAAGCTCGGCATAAGACAGAGGCCGACATACATGAGGGCGGAGTAGTCGGCGTTCTCCCCGGGGTTGTGTAGCAGGGTGGTGATGATGAAGTCTGATATTCCTAGCAACAAGAGACACTTCTGGCTGTTCAGTTATTTGCTCAGTTATTGCTACTCTAGACGTGTTATTTGCACACTTGATTCACATGCTTCGTCGTTGTCTTAACGTCAGACATACATTTACACAGCTGAACTGAGGCAAAGTGATGAATGAAGTAGCCCATGTTTAGAAACTGCAGCACATGCACATACCGCGGGCTCTGGTGACAACCCTGGTGCTGTACCCGGGGGCTGTACCCGGTGGCTGTACCCGGGGCTGTACCCGGGGGCTGTACCCGGGGGCTGTACCCGGGGGCTGTACCCGGGGGCTGTACCCGGTGGCTGTACCCGGGGGCTGTACCCGGGGGCTGTACCCGGGGGCTACACCCGTGCGCCAACCAATGTGTTAAATGCGATGCAGCAACGAAATGTTTTATTCAAATAGTGACTCGACATCAATCCAAATAAAACATGTATCAAAATAAAAAGAAACACAAATGCTAATAAAAATCTATTTACATTAACACATATACATTTGGTAACAGCAGACAATCCACC
>JAODUO010001553.1:22500-67500 GCA_025642075.2 Ridgeia piscesae
TCCCATCATCACAACATTCATCACACACTGACGCTCCCATCATCACAACATTCATCACACACTGACGCTCCCATCATCGCAACATTCATCACACACTGACACTCCCATCACCACAACATTCATCACACAATGACACTCCCATCATAACAACATGTATCACACACTGACACTCCCATCATCACAACATTCATCACACACTGACACTCCCATCACCACAACATTCATCACACACTGACACTCCCATCACCACAACATTCATCACACACTGACACTCCCATCACCACAACATTCATCCCACACTGACACTCCCATCACCACAACATTCATCACACACTGACACTCCCATCATAACAACATTCATCACACACTGACACTCCCATCATCACAACATTCATCACACACTGACGCTCCCATCATCACAACATTCATCACACACTGACGCTCCCATCATCACAACATTCATCACACACTGACACTCCCATCATCACAACATTCATCACACACTGACACTCCCATCATCGCAACATTCATCACACACTGACGCTCCCATCATCGCAACATTCACCACACACTGACACTCCCATCATCACAGCATTTATCCCACACTGATGCTCGCATCATCACAACATTCATCACACATTGACACTCCCATCATCACAACATTCATCACAGATTGACACTCCCATCATCACAACATTCATCACATTGACACTCCCATCATCACAACATTCATCACACTGACGCTCGCATCATCACAACATTCATCACACACTGACACTCCCATCATCACAACATTCATTACACATTGACACTCCCATCATCACAACATTCATCACACATTGACACTCCCATCATCACAACATTCATCACACGCTGACACTCCCATCACCACAACATTTACCACACACTGACGCTTCCATCATCACAGCATTCAAAACACACTGACACTCCCATCACCACAACATTCATCACACATAAATAAAGTCACTGCACTGGCTGGTATAATAATATACGAGTGAAATTGTCGGAGTTTACATGAGAGCACAGGTTACTAACAGAGAAGCGCCCCTATATATTATATTCTCATGACGATATCGTAATTCACAGACCTGGACAAGTCGGTCAGGGAGATTGGAGGGAAGTCCTGCATGTCTTGCAACCATATGCCGACGAAGGCAGACATCATAATGATAAAGGGCGAGACGACCTGTAGGATGGTGACGGCGGGAGAACGCACCATGTGTATGGCTCGCTTCTTGAACAGGGTGCAGCACTGTTGGGGTAGTCTGTGCCAACCATGGCGAATATGTACTTTCGGAAATTTCACTGGAAGAGATTATAAACGATGATGATATAGTAATAAGTTTATTTTACATAGTGCCATTTCCGAATATGAAAATAAAATATATATAAATTATATAAGTAATGTAGGTTTATAAATATAATAAAATATTAAATGATTTTTTTCTCAAAATAATGTAAAATAAATTCTAACTACAACTAAACATAGTAAAGAAAAACAAATATTTTTCCATATCAAGATTTAGTCCAGTAGAAGTGTATGTATACCTATATTTTTATTGGTATTATTGTTATGTAATGGGGTTAAAGGTACTAAACCATACAGGGGTATACTGGAACAACAGTTACAAAATAATATCGATATAAAACAAGTTTTAGAAAAAAAATGACGACCCTTTTATATAGTAGACTGGTGGCTCAGGAACACACTCTTAATGTTGTATCTTAAAATAATTTATAAAAAGCTATATTTCTACTATTTATTATTATGTTGAGATCATATTTTGATAGAATACGTTTTGTGTTGGCACATCGTCGTGTTGATAACATCTATTTAAAAATATTTATATTTTGAGTATTTTATTACTGATTTTATTTATTTTCTTGTTATTAGTATTATTAGGATCACATTGGAAATACGTGTACTGTTGTGTGCATTAATGGGTTGTCCGTATTATATATATTATATTATATATATATATATATATATATATATATATATATATATATATATATATATATATATATATATATATATATATATAATGTGTGTGTGTGTGTGTGTATGTGTGTGATTGATTGATTGATTGAGTTTATTTGGTAACAAATTATATTCATGACAATTAAACATAGTTTAAATGCAAAAGCAAATAAAGAATAAGTATATATATATATATATATATATATATATATATATATATATATATAATATTACTGAGGATAAACACATTAAAGCACACAAAAGTACACTTCTTTCCAATGTGGTCCTCATAAATAAAAAATATTAATATGTTCGAATCCCCGTGCCGGCAAGTTAGTGGCTCGGTACTGATACAGCTACCGTGTCGAAACTTCGGCAAACATTCACCCTATATCGGCTGCCCCAACCAGCACTGGCCAGCGTGGAAGGGTAGGCCAACAACACCAGCATGCGAAGGACTACAAAGCCATTGCCCCCAGTCCACAGCGGCACCGAAAGAATCCATGACCAAGGAGGCGGCTCTGGTCAACTAGGACTACGTGCAGGGGGTGCTAAGAATCTCTGGGTCAAAATGAGCTGCCGAAAGAGGGTACGTAGACTAAAGATAGCGACCTACAACGTCAAAACTCTACTAAAAGATGAATACATACAAGAACTCGAAGAAGAACTTAGGGAAACCAGGTTGGTATGGGATGTAATAGGGATCTGCCAAGTGAGAAGATCAGAGAAATGTTTCACTATCTTACAAAGCGGTCACCTAATATACATTCATTGGCAAACAACGGCCAAGCAGGAGTAGGCTTTTTCATAAACAAGAAATGGAAAGACCACATAGTGAGGGCAAATAGCATCAGCCCCAGATTAGCAGAACTTGTTCTGTGCATAACAACGCGCTACAAAATAAAGATAGTTCAGGTATATGCACCAACAACATCATATTCCGACGAAGACATCAATAATTTCTTCAACGACGTCGATGAGACTTTAGCGAAACCAAACCACTACACCATAGATGGGAGACTTCAGTGCTCAAGTAGGGAAAAGAACAAACCGTATGGAAACGGCAACGGGCAAATTTGGGCCTGGATTGAGAAAGGAAAGAGTTGGTAGAACGGGCAACATCAAGAAAGTACAAAATCATGAATACCATGTTCCAGAAGAAAGCAGGGAGGAGATGGACGTGGAAAAGCCCAAACGGTGTAACGAAGACCATATAAACATCGATTCATTGAAACAGGAGAAGATTCCATCTCGCAGACAGTTGCAAAGCTGTACACTAAATGTTTATCAGAAAGACGAACACACATAACGCTAATATGATGATAATCTTCCTGAAGGGGAATACGAAAGACCTCAATAATTACAAGAACAGGGAGTAGAAGATGTGTACATCGAACTCCTGAAGGAAATCTACACCAACAGCTCGACGACAGTCCACCTACACAAAGAAAGTAACATGATCAATATCAGGAGAGGTGTATGACAGGGAGATACCATATCGCCCAGGCTGTTCACGGCAGCACTCGAAAGCATATTCCGACGACTGACTTGGGAAACCAGAGGCTTGAAGATAGACAGCGAATATCTTAGTCATCTTCGCTTCGCCGACGACATACTCATTCATATGCGCTAATACACCACATGCGCTGCAACAGATGCTCAGGAATTAGCTGATGAAAGTAACAATCAGGGTCTGAAGATGAACAATTCGAAGACAAAGTTGATGATGGAAACTGACACACCAATAAATGCCAACAACACTCAGATCGAGAACGTTGAAAGCTACATCTACCTGGGACAGATATACAGCACCGGAGACAAGGAGATTCAACGAAGAATTACGGCCGCATGGACAGCATTCGCCAAGCACAGCGACATCTTCAAGGGTAACATTGGAACCTGCTTGAAGAGACAAATCTACAACCCATGCGTACTTTCAGCGATGACGAACGGCGCGGAAACATGGACATTCACCACCCAGGTAAAGAACAAGTTAGTAGCCGCACAAACAAAGATCGAAAGGAGTATGTTAAACATCAAATACCGGGACAGAAAAACAAACATCTGGGTAAGAGAAAAGACCAAGGTCACAAGCATGATTGAACAAGTCAGAAGACGGAAGTGTACCTGGGCAGGGCACGTCAGCAGGATACGAGATAACCGATGGACACTGTATCACCACCTGGAAAACCTACGAAAGGATACGACCTACAGGAAGACCGGCGAGATGTTGGAGAGATGACTATTGGCAGAGGATAGCGCAACATAGGCTGATGTGGAAGCAGCATGCTGAGGCCTTCTCCCAACCACAAGACAGTATGGCTGCGCAATGATGATGATAATGATATATATATGCATGTTTATAATGTTTACCAAATAAACTCACTCATTCATGCATACCTTATCAGTCGTTTTATTACATTACCGATGAACTATCACATTGACTGTCGATTTATTACATTATCGGTTGTAACACACGCGTTCTGTATGTACATAGTTCCAAATAGCTCACTAAAATATCTGCGTGAAGCTGGAAGACATTCCGCCGCAATGTTTTTTTGTTGTAATTCAGGCCCGACCGAAATGCTTTCTTTACTACAACATCAACAGTTGTGTAAACGATATTTGTATGCCGGATAAACTAGTCTGGCAACGTCAGTAATGTAAACGTGTACGTATAAACATGGCTACTAAGACAATATTTGACGGAGGAGTCACTCCAACTCACGCAACTCTTCCAGAGGGCAGTAGCACGACTCAGACGCCGGCTCCCACTTCGTAGTGCTGAGATTTCGCGATATGATCGGCTTCGTGATACTGTACAACGGCAAATAACCACTGCATTAGACATCTGCACTCGGACACACGGTGGCAAAACACACGATCACACACTCATGTTTCTTCTAATATCTGGTACAAACCCTTAAATTATAATCAGGTTTTTTCTAGGGACTGTTAAAGGCATCCACACACACACACAGGATGGTCTATAATTATATATGTGCACCTATATTCACGCCAATTTATTTGGTAAACAATAAATGTAAATAATGCAGGCCTAGTAGGCGAAATGATTTATCAAAGCAGAACAACATATAACCTGACAAATACGTCGTATATCGTTGTCGTACAGAGGGTGAAACTTGCGATGCGTAGTTTTCGCTGTCCATATCTCAGCGCTGTAAACAACTTGGGGAAGGTATCTTTGGAAGTGGCCGGGATCCTGTAGCAGAGCTCAAGGGCATTTGAACTGTCAAGTAATAAATTCGGTATATGATTAAGTAATGCGGCAGTGACGTCAGTCTTGTCACATGACGGCCATGTTGTTATGACAAGACTGTGGCGCAAACCTGCAAAGGTAATCGCAGTGTATTAAACACACTGTATTTACATACATGAAGTACAGATAATATAATGTGGTAATGTTCACGAAAATTGAAAGTGGTCAATCATCAATGTTTGCTGTTAATTTCATTCAGGCTTAATGGATGGTATGGTGATGATTACTTTCTTTGGAACAAATCCCAGAACACTCATTTGTACGAAAATCTATGTATGAAGTTTATGATAATTCATGCTGCATTTTTAACTTCATTGATAATGCATTATAATATTTGAGTATGAAATTGACACTACAGCTGTCCGTCGTTGTCTTACTAGCATATGCTATCACATAGTGTTACTTGCGGACTGGCCGATCGTGTACACATGGAAACATACATGGTCTCATAACATGCATGGCTACATTTCACGTTGCTTCGCTTTGGTTCGGTTCCTTACCCACGGTATTTTTAAGAAACGTCGGCGGTCCGTTGCACTCAATACGACCATCAACCATGATGGCGATTTGATCGGCGAGATAGTCCGCCTCCAGCATGCACTGCGTAATGAGCAAGATCGTCCTTCGTGGGCGGTATTTCACCAACATATCCCACATGAGGCGCTTTCCTCGTGGGTCTAACCCTGTCGATGCGCCGTCAAGAATGATGACCTGAAGAGATCCAACATTTCTATGTTAAACGAGTAGTAATACATTAGCTACACTTTTAGCAATCCTTAGGTTTTTGTTTTTGTTGTTTAGTTTGCTGGTAAAAGCGAATGCGCAAATATCACAGCTCAATATGCAACGAACAACATTCATTATGAATGATGTTAGGTTTACATATGTATGCTTAAACTAAATATTATTACTCGTATTATCATAAACTTAGATATTATAATAAATATATATTATTTATTTATTATTATATCTAGTACCTATTGTCAAAACATTGTTCTAATTTGGATTTTAATTTCTAAATAAAGCTATTCTTATTGTTAATACTATACATACAAGGAACGTGGTCAATAAAAGAAGCCAACTAAACATCCTTGTAGAACCTGGTAATAAGCATAACCAAATTCTGGGCCGACACACACATACGCTTACGCACGCACGCACGCACGCACGCACTAAAATATCAATCGATTAATCTGTGTCAAATAAAGTGTTTAACATGCTAAATACATCTGAAGATGCAAACCTAAACACTGACGAATTAAACACTCACTTGTGTCGATCCAACGAAGGCAAGAAGAATGGAAAGCCGACGTCTTAGACCGTTCGATAACGTTGATACTTCAGCATGCCTGTAGGCTGTCAGGTCAAGGTCGTCCATCAGTGACTCCATGCTTGTATCCCCAATGTCATTGTTATTACTGCGCAACTGTCACATGATAAATAGTCCCGGTTTAAATTAAACTATATATTATCAAATATTATTAAAACAAACAGTATGTTAACACTTTGTGATAGTTCATACGTGCTCTCATATAAACACATACACAACGCAGTAGAATGCTATAGTCCAGGGCTAGAGCTTCAGACTTTCGACTAAAAACCCGAGTTCGTATATTATGCTGCGGTGTCAAAACCTTGGGCACGTTTTTTCACTCTATAATTCTCCTGTTCATTCAACTGTATGAATGTGTACCTGGCTAAAGGCAGTGATGGACATTTGACCGAGCAGCCATCGCGCATTAATGGCAGGGTGGCTGGATGCTTGGCAGAGAAGTTGAGATGGTTTTTGATTGAACAGGTCTACCAGGGAAGTAATATGTAAAGCGCTTTGAATGGATGAGGAATGGATACTGAGCTATATAATCATGTACCTTTTCAGACACACACGCACCTACATATACGCGCGCATGCACCCACACATACAACCACACACACACACACACACACACACACACACACACACACACACACACACACACACACACACACACACACAACACACACACAACACACACACACACACGCGCGCGCACGCACACACACAACCACACACACAACACACACACACACACCACACACACACACACACACACACACACACACACACACACACGCACACGCGCGCGCGCGCACGCACACAACATACACATAAAACGCGCGCGCTCACAAACAATTAAAAACGTTCCCTACTTTGGTATATCATATTACATTATAATATTAGCATTACACACCTGTGTAAACAATATGATATGTTCTTCCACTGTGAGATCAAGGAAGAGCGTATCATCCTCTGGACAGAAGCCAATAGTTGGGTTCACTTGGTTTCTATTTGTGCTCAAGTTTTGGTCGTTGATGACGATACTGCCGGAAGTGACATCGCAGTAACCTGCATGTGTCCACATGTATGACAGTTTGTATTAATTACCAAAAAGCAGTTTAGTTATTTGTTATAAAGTATTTCGTACTAAGTGATAAATAAAAGTATGAATATACAGTACACCAAGCAACTTACAGGGGAAGGTTTCTAAAAAATATATATATATTCAGTTGTCTTTATTTACTTTACAATTACATATAATTTTATTTATAAGAAAATACGTGATAAAAATACGGATGACAACAGCATATAACTTCATGCATTCCCTCTAAGCGTATGTTAAAAATATATGATTTTGATTGACTATCTATATATTTCAGTGCTGAGTTTGGGTCAGTTGTGATATGTGCTGCAATTGTAAGCTATGGCTGCGCACCGTGAATGTGTGTGTGTGTGTGTGTGTGTGTGTGTGTGTGTGTGTGTTGTGTGTGTGTGTGTGTGTGTGTGTGTGTGTGTGTGTGTTGTGTGTGTGTTGTGTGTGTGTGTGTGTGTGTGTGTGTTATTATATATATATATATATATATATATATATATATATATATATATATATATATATATATATATATCTTCTGTGTAATAATAACTGTAACACTTCTATTTTTACGAAAGGTGCCTAGAGTTTTAGAATATTTTATTGTCATAAACAGTTAATCCCAGATTGTTGGCGCAGCTACAGAAAAAGCACGTGTGCCAATGTAGTTTTAGGATTATAACTGGAAGACAGTGCAATTCCTTAAGTAGCGGTACACACGTGCTAAACTCTTCTATATACATTGAAGTTTAGATACGTCGTTATGGCTATGCTGGTTAGAAGTGAGTTACACTAGTCGAGACGACTAATAGTCAAAGCTATTGATAATGTGTTGACCGTTGATAATGACATATGTCACCGGTTTCGGCGAAAAACACGTATATGATAGAAACATGATTTGAATACTTATGAAATGTACTGACGAAAACAGAAACGACTGTCAAAGACAACACCAAAATTCCGGACGGTAACTGTGGTGATGTATCATTACCAAGTATCTTAACTGGAAAGTAGTCGACAATCTAATTTCGTTGATGTTTTGCACCATTAAATACGTTTTTATCAACATTAAGCTTCAGCTTACTTGATTCCATCCACGACAAGATGTCAGTGAGCCAGTCATTTAAAGTTGACATAGATGTTTGTGTATCCGTTGATGAAAGTGTGTCGTCAGCATATTATGTATGACGAATATATTAGTATGATGATTTATGTTATCATTAAGTGGTTTAGTATAAAACTAAACAGAACAGGACCAAGGATTCTTGAGGAACTACAAATGGCATATATTTGTAGCACGAGCGTGAACCAGATATATACATTCTTTGGTATTGTTCTTACAAATACGAACTAAACGACATAAGCGTTGTGCCATAAATTCCAAACTGTCTGTGTAAGTGTATATATAATTTCAATTACAATAAATCCACTATCCACAACACAGCTAGCAATATGTGTATGTCTGACATTGTACGTAAGATGGTGCTATGTTCCACTGTATCTCATTACCAGCGAGAATGTGCGCGAGCACGGTCTTCCCCGCTCCGTTAGAACCAAGCAGCACTGTTATCTGTCCTTCATACAGATTCAACGATACATCGTCTACCACTGCTTCGTCTCCAAACACCTGCTCAATTAAACGTACATACGCACACGAAATTACTCTCATAGATGCCAACTGACAACTTGTACATTATGTGGGAGAGGGTGTGTACATGTGTGCGGACATGGGCAACGCTTTCGTCATGTAACATGTAACATGAGTAACAAATATGCCCAATGTTTGATAGCACAGTATTCGAATCCACGAACTCACGATTGAGAATATAACATTATAATGTTCTATCACTGCGCCACTACGTCACTGCTCTCCTCATTACATAGTAGTCCACTCACCTTCCGCACATGCTGTAAACAGACGACAGGATGCATGCTAGCATCTGGTTTCTTGAAAAAGCTACTATCAGATCTAGAATTCACGCGATTTAGGTCTTCTGTCGGTTTAACCTTCCTTGTACAGCACACCTGTCAACATTTAAAAGTACCCGATATATAGATATATAAGTATTTGTTATATATATATATATTATATATAATATATATATATACATTATATACATAATAACATGTATAAATAATAATTAATTATATATTTGTTATATTATATATAATATATATATTCTATTTTCCATGCATAATACATTAAAATAATTACATGTATATATATATATATATTATTATATTATATATATATATATATATTCAATATTCATCATAATATTAAAATAATTACATATTATTATAATATTCATTATATATATATATATATATATATATATATATATATATATAATATCATACATTTATTCTGATACGTTTGAAGACAACTTCCACTGCAGTGAGGGACGTTAATGTCAGCAAAGGCCATAAATGTTCAAACGTTCAGACATTTGCCACATGTGACTTTTATACCATACTATTTCAGAATTGTTATGAAAGCAACGTGAAATTGTGATGCTTCCGCTATGGCCACCACTCGAAATCGGAAGGTAGTTTTCTTCAGGAACCTTTCCACATAGAACCGTAATATTTCCGAGAGCACATATTTCAAATCTACGTTTTATTTGACTGTGACCGACGTTCACGTCCACAATTTTAAAGACGCCCGCCGTGTATATTAATGTTCTATAATTTATTAAAAAAAATATGCTTCCTAGAGCCATGACCTTGGTGTCAAAATATATGTAAATGGATAGTCATTACAAAAATTCGTGTTTGAAATTGCGACCCTAGAAAACGTATATTCTTTTACAACGCTTATACAGTCATTTTGCGATTTCTGGGCACAGCCCGTTCCGTGGGTTAATTCGTGTTTATCAAACCGATACCAAATAATTAACATATCTGGCACGCTCCTGCCCCAAATCTATTCCATTTTGAGTTCTACAGATATCTGTCCTGGGTCCTGTCCCTTTTAGCTTATACACTTAGTCGATTCATTACTAATCATAATATAAATCTTCATGAAGACATACAAATCTATATTTCACTTTCACCAAAGACACACAAACATATATGGACTGACATCTTGTCGTGGACGGTATCAAGTAAACTGAAGCATAATGTCGATAAAAATGATTAGTACAAAACAACAATGAAACAAGATTGTGGACTACTTTCCTGTTAAGTTTCTTGGTAATGATACATCACCGTCAGAGACTGTTCGGAATTTAGATGTTGTCTTTGACAGTGATTTCTGCTTTTACCAGTACATTTCAAGTATGCAGCAAATTATGTTTCTATCATATTCGTGATTTCCGTCGAATCCGGCGTCATTTGGCTTTACCAACTGCTAAAACAATATCACTAACTCTGATTAACAGTCAACCAGACTAGTGCTGGTTCGATACCAGGTTTTGTTCGATACCGATCGATACCTGAATTATGTTCGATACTCGATGCTCGATACTCGATACTTACGTTGTATGTCTAATATTCACATAGAACACAGTTCACAGTAGAAGCACAGTCTGGTTCGATACCAGAATTCTTCGATATCGATCGATATATTGCTGGTTCGGTACCAGAATTCTTTGATATCAATCGAGACCAGATTTTTATTCGATACTCGAAATTTACCTTGTAAATCTAATTCAGTAACAGTAGAGATCTCTAAAGAAACACACTATCCACTTAGAGTACATACACAATGTTCCACTTGTAGGGAAATATTTGATAATTTTAGTCATGCAAACAATGATTAATTTGCAATCTACATTTTATTTAAGTAAACAAACAACAGTTTCAATATAATTGATTACTGTTGTAAAACTAAAAGGAAATTGTAATATAATATTAAAACAATATAAAGAAAACTACAATAACATACCTAGTGACAAATACATTAATTAATTGCACTGAATTGTTTTAAACTAATAACGGTACTTCACCCCAGTTGTTTGCAAATACAATATAAAGCAGCTTAATTTCAAGTTAACGTGTCCTCTAAAGTTACCATCAACAAGTACAGCTGAAACATAACATACAAATAATATATTATTGTTAAACACACCTATCACTTATAATAGTGCCAGCACACCTATCACTTATAATAGTGCCATTCACTGTTATAACTGCTTTTTATTAAGTGTATCATAAAGATAATTGTGATTTAACATCAAAACTGTATAGACGATTACAATAACAATAAAATAGAAAAAATATTAATTAAAATTACAATTGTACTTCCAAGTTCACAGCAATATTTTGGAATATAAAACTTAAATTACTACGTTATCAGGTACACATAACAAGCCCCATAATGATTTGCAACTGTTTTCAAGAACAGGTCGGTTTCTTCCTCTACCTCTGGGTCTGCCAGTGGTGAACCTATTTGGCCAGTGCCTATAACAGTAGATGCAGAAAGCGTATCGATCGTGAATCAGTCACATCTTGTATGTTATTTCTTGACGCTGTGGCCGCAGTAGCAGATTCGGCAACCGAAGGTGATTCGCGTCGACTGTAACTAGATGTCCACTGCTTGCTCATTGTCGAATATTTCGATAGAATACGTTCTCGAGTCTTTGCGACATTGTCCACGACGACATCGACGTGTCCTTCGATGAAAGTTGATCATCACGTCTTGATAGTTTCTTGAATGGTGGACAGTGACTTGTTTCGTCAAACCGATGTATTTCCCCAGCAATCTTTGGGGCGCATTTGGTACAGCAGATGCTCTTTGTTGGAAAACTGCCAAATCAACGATGAACGTTGCGACTTGTTGTCGTTCGTCTGCGTTGCTGGAGTCGTATACGGCAAACGGTGGCGCCACGAAACAGCAAAACAGCGCCACCAAACGGAACCCGGATAAACAAAGCTTGCGCATCGCGCTCGAATAATTATTTATATTAATAATAATATTATTAAATTAGTTTCATTAATACTAGTGCGTGCAATAAACACTCTATAAAAATACTATAGGATGTGTGTTTTTGTACGCGTAACCGTAAGTAAAGTAGGGAGACAGACGGCATGGTAGTGCCACCAAACGAGAGAGAGTCAA
The DNA here is from genome assembly GCA_025642075.2 of Ridgeia piscesae. Lineage (NCBI taxonomy): Eukaryota > Metazoa > Annelida > Polychaeta > Sabellida > Siboglinidae > Ridgeia > Ridgeia piscesae. The sequence goes on from JAODUO010001553.1 coordinate 35,253, forward strand.
GAACTTTCGTTTGGATAACCGAAGCTAAGCCAAGTATAACCTAAGCTAAGATCGCGCACAAAAAACAGTTATTATACAGATTAACTCTACAATAAAGTTTTAGAAAACAATTCACATTTGATTTTATATTATTTTTAAACAACCACGTCTAAGTCAAGTTAAGCAGCGAAGCGCTATAGTGGTAACTGGCGTAAACAACGACGTCATCGACAACGTCAACGATGTTGCGCTTTCGCATCGACGTCGTCGAAGGTATCGAAGGTATCGAAGATATCGAAGGTATCGAAGGTATCGAAGGTATCAAAGGAATCGAAGGTATCGAAGGTATCGAAGGTATCGAAGGTATCGAAGGTATCGTAGGTATCGTAGGTATCGAAGGTATCGAAGGTATCGAAGGTATCGAATAGTGGGCGTTCGATACCAAAACTATCGAAGTATCGCGATACCACTAAGTAACAGTATCGAACTTTCGCATGTATCGCGATACTTCGATATATCGAACCAGCACTAAACCAGACTATTTAACTCACTTCTAAACAACATACCAAAAAGACTTATCCAAACTCCAACGTATACAATGTTTTTTAGAACGCGAGTAGTATAGCAGGTACCGCCTGGGGGATATGTGGTGAACTACAAACTGGGTCAAAGAACAAGTGGAGCCATCTGACGGCTATGTCGTGAACTAATACTGTCCAAATTCGTGTTAAAGGTCATGTTAGTAGGGTCAAATGTCATGTAGCGCTCCTGGCAGATATGTGGTGAACTACAAACTGGGTCAAAGAACGAGTGGAGCCATCTGACGGATACTAATACCCCAAAATACGTGTCTTATTTTTGAACTAGGTTTAAAAATAGTCAGCTGGCACGTTGCCACATTGGTGGAGATGTCAGCAAATACATAATTGGGTCAAGATGAAACACCAAGGTCAAAAGTCGATGTTAAGGTCAAACTTCAAGGTCACGTTCTGCACGTAGACCACCTTCCACCGTACATTTTCGGCGATTCCATGCTTCAATGACGACTTTTGCCTGTCCCCGTTAATGATGATGCCAAACGATTGCTTCTGAGGTTGAATTTTCAAGGATACAGGCATTACAGAGGTGTTATAAGTATTATATTATTATATCTTGACAGGTGTATAAACTCTGAGATTATGGCTCGATGTGAAATATCTTAACACGGGGAAAACTAGATTTAGATTTCGGATAGCGGGCAAACATATTTCTGGTTGCTTCTAACAACATTCTCAAATAGTATGGTGTCAAGGTCATCTCTGCCAAAATGTCATGCTTTTGTCCAGATGAAAATGTTACATTAACGCGTCCCTCACTGGTTGTTGGTGATGCAGTAGTTGTGACCGAGTGTATATTAAGATGGTTTCAACAACTGCCCTAACAAAACTGACTCATTAAGCGTTACTGTAAAATGCATCAGAAGGACACTACACTATTCATATATGAATACCCATATCCGTAAACAATACACATGTATGTATAGGTCTACGTCAAATCTAGCCACTATGGTTAGCTTATTTCATTTAGCACATCTATCATTGACATTGACTGTCGCACATTGCTTACCATTAGTGGAAAATACCATGGTTTACGGAGACCGTACTTTCCAGGTAAAACACTATTCAAATACAATGCAATCGTCATGTACATGATGGCGTCAAAGAGAAGCAACAGTAGCAAATACAGCAGAGTGAATTCTTCTACAACCGTCACGTAGTGGTTGACATTGTTCCATCCAAGTGGAATACCTGATACCAACCAATAACGAAACATCTTCGACAAGTTCAAGTTATTAGAAAGTTACTAATAGATCACATGAGGGATTTCCCAACTAAACATCGACATGCTTGCATTTGAACTAGTGTACCTTTGCATGGCATTGTATTTGATCAAACGTGCATAACACCAACCCATACATCTATTGAAAACTGTTAGTTACCGGTTGTCCTAAACTCGTCGATAATGTGTAGTGCGTAGAGTAAACAGGAGGGGAAGCACAGACAGACCACGATTAGAGCGGTAAACGGCTGCGGAATGTTGTCCATAAGAATCCGTGCCGGCGTGACCAAGGCAAAGACTATCATCACTGTCACACAAGTAGCCGTTGTTGCTGCAAACGGAACATATTCGAAGCAGTCTCACCGTAATTAATGTAATAGTTAAGTTATGACATATAGTCGTATTACTGCTCAGCGCGATTTACACATTCTCTGCCTGGCATACCTGTTCAACCGGTCCTATCTAGTGCACACCTCTCCCTTTGACTAATGATCTTCCTCTTTTTCTCTTTCCTCTGAATTCTTAATCGCAGGCTAATTTAACCAGGGTTTCGCTTGGTATATCACATAGGCGTCCAAACCACCGGAATCTTCTATGGGCATAGGATACAGCTGACTGAACTGAGGCCACGTAGAAAGAGCAAACTTGCCAAAGATTGGAGACCGCTGCACACGATTCGAACAAGGTGTCTGTCAATTGAGTCATTCCATGACAGTCTAAGCACCGCGTTACTACGACCCGCGCAAATGAAGTATGACATCAACTAGCATGCGCCATATGTTTTGATATTTATTTCTCTGGTAGACGAACGAAGCGGGGCTCGGGAGGACACAATTAGGCAGTGTTCACAAATTCGACCGAATAATGCCCCGCCACCATGTTCCATTATGACATTCACGCTACATCGAGTAACCTCTATTGATTACAAACACAGTTTCAACCACTTACCTCTCGTGAAGAAAACACTTACAAGGAAAGAGAATGCTATGAGAGCGAGCAGGTAGAGCGATATGAGAAGGAAGAGAAGTGACGCGTCCATGTCGCCCACGATGCTGTAGTAATGTTGTTGTGTCCCATCCGGCATGTTATTTGACATGTTTATCTTCATGGCTGCCGTGACAATGGCAGCGGTGACGAGGTAAGCAAAATAGTAGTTGACGAACCATACGGCCCACTGCAGCCACGTGCTAACTCCCGCCAGATTAAGGAACACCTGAAACATAACGGCGTCACCCAGTCATACGTTCCTTTAAATGGTCAACAGAACTGATAATTGTCATTATAGTAATATAAACTAACTAACAATATTAGCCAACTTAGTTTATTATTTTCTTCTTACGCATATGAAATGGATGTTTCTGTAATTTTGGGCCAGCCAATTTTGGCTAGGTCTTATAGTTCATGTATGCTCTTGTTGGTCGTAATCAGCCAGTTTCCGCACTGTAATTTGAATCGTTTTCCAATCGTTGGTGCTCTCTTGGTGTGACGTCAAATTGCACGCTGGACTAGCAATATGGAAAAGTTGGGAGACACATAAATAGCAGCTGTTTTCTACTTTAAAAAAATAGGATGATGGAAATAGGCTTAAATTAAAGGTAATAGATTACACAACTGTTAATCATATTACAATACTTTTATTAAATCCAAAGTTATTATAATTTAAACTCGAATAAATGACGCAAAATATTTATATATCTTATAATGGTAAAATTAGCTTATTGTTGTGTTTTCTGTTGATAAATATTTGAATAAAAATTAGATAACTTTGTTATTTATATAACTATTAAAATACTCTTTGACGTGGTTTGAAATGAATTGAATGGAGAATAAATTTGCAATATTATTTTTTCCTACTAATTAATTCAGTTAATTAGATAATATTAGTTAAGTTGTGCATCAAGTTAACAGACCAATACATTCTAATTAAGACCAACAGAGTAAATAAATATGAACCTCGACAAAAAACACTTTATATAGATAATATATATATATATATATATATATATATATATATATATATATATATATATATATATATATATATATATATATATATATATATATGTATATATATATATAAAACCACTTTAATTGTGGTAAGAAAAACAATTTAGTAGTTATATAATGTTAATACATTAATTAATAAATCAATATTTGATAAGTATCCGTTTTGGTTTACAAATCATTAGATGAATAAAATGCCATTAAAGTCCATGATTATGAAGATAATTATACACATCATGCAATGTTTATAACCACACAGATATAAATTAACAAACCACTTAATAATAATTTAATTCGATAGTCAATATATTTAACACGCCACTTTAACAAACCTACACATTTTTTAGTAAAAGAACATGTCCATATTTACAAAGATATACATACTGTCACTGTGCAATGTATAGAACCACACAATGGTAATAAAAGCAAAGTAGTAAATAATTTAATATTAATAGCAATTTAATTTGTTAATACATAATAATTAACATCGACAAGTAACATCGACAAGTAATATCGACAAGTAACATCGACAAGTAACATCGACATATTGAAATGTAAAATAAACACCATCATTTCTATGATTATGAAGACATTCGTATAATTTATGCAAACAGTAAACTACATTAATTATGGTAGTAAATATGGTAATTAATTAAAAACATAACATTGGCCGATGTTAGCATGAAACTCGACTAACCGCAACATTTCGATAAAATATAATTTATGCAATGTTTAAAACGTAACATTATAATCAACCATCAATAAACAGTCTAAAAGTATTAATAATGACTAAATTAATAAGTAAATGTCTAATTTTTACAGATCAATGCATGACAATGGGGTACAGTAGTCATAGATCACTTGTCTATGTGTGACTGTGTCGTGAATGGTGAGATGAATGCTGCAGGCCAATAATAAATTGTCACTGCTTCATAACGTTAGGCACTTCAACGTAAACTCGATGAAGTAATGTTTATACATTATTCAGTGTTTCATCAACGCCTCCAACATCTATTGTGCCGAAAACAAGACTGCTTTCTGCGTTAGTCCCATGAAGAAGAAGTCTGCTGTGTTCAAAGTCTTTCTGTAATATTTGCTGTTGACTGTCTCATATTGTAATGCAGGAGTCTGTGTACATTGCAACTTGTAAGCTCTGTCTAGCTAGTATTGTTGACTGGACACAGTTCAATGTAGATTCACAGTTCAATGCAGGTATTGAAGTCAGGTGATGTACATCACAATGGGATGACACTGTGGCTTGAAGCCGTCACTCACCCACCCACTCACTCACTGTCAGGCAGTTTTGTATGACAGATTTCAAGAGTCAAGAGGTTCAGGTAGGTGAAGTGCGTCACAGAATTATGGACCTCCTTGGCGAAAATGCGAACATTGACACTACTGTGAACATCAACTTTAAGTAACCGTCCAAAACTAAACGCACGTACTTGCATCCGTGACAATTTGTCATAGGTGACGTCTTTGGCGACTAGACATGTACACATGGCAAATGTAACAAGGAAAATCCGTACGACGGCACCTTCGGGGTCGTAAGATTCCTCTACGACATAATAAATACAACAAACTTCAAATAATTGCTAAACAAACAACGGCTAGTCGACCTAATTGACATCTAATAGTAGATGTTCCAAGCACTGGCTTGTCGTCAATGTTTCTCACAACGAGTTTGCAGCAATGAGTATGTGTTTACAGGAGTAATGCAAGATATGTGTCAACTACAATCAATAAGATTCCATGTACAAATTGAGGGCATTTCAAGAATGAACTATATTTACTTCTTAGTATGAACAATCTGGTGGATTTGGCTAAAACCAAATTCACGCAACGGAGCGTGGGCTTTGTTCAGCAATAACAACAGTAACAAGGGAGAGCATATTTTAATAAAACGGGTGATGTCATATTGTCCATGTACCCTATGCATGTAACTTTACCGTCTTCTATAGTGTCATAAGCGGGGTGTGGGAAGCGCTGCATGTCGACGTGGAGTCGGGTGATGTTGACGGCAGGAGCAAGGGCTGCGATAATACCCAGATCGATTCGATGTTGCAGGAAAAGAAAACCACTGTCGAAATAATCTGCAACGGTCAGCATTAAAGACAAATGTATCTTATGTATCTTTATCTCTCATTCTCTACCCTTCCCCTTCTCCTCCCCCGTCTCTGTCTGCCGGTCTCTCTCTCTCTCTCTCTCTCTCTCTCTCTCTCTCTCTCTCTCTCTCTCTCGCTCTCTGCATCCTTCCCTCTATCATTTGCCCAAGAGCAGCAATACAACAAACCACCGCATACATAGGACAAGCAAGATCAGCAGCAAGGCAGCCGAAAGAGACGTTACTGTAATATTAATGATATCAACATATAAGCAGTATGCCATAATCGAAAATAGCCTATCTGTATTTCCTGCAACACTCACCTCCTTTCTCGCGACGCCTGCAACTCGGGTACTTAAGGTACGGCAACACAGAGTATCTGGCAGAAACAGATCCCTCCGAACGCATTCTTATTTTGTACCTGACGTGTGTCGGCAATGTGTCACCGTCACGTGGCAGGTTGCTGAAGACGACACCTCCGATGATTCCACACAGGTAATCGCCGCACATTGCATGTAACTTGTCAATCATCACACTTTCATTCGCAAAACCTGTTATATCTGAATGGAAACCCTCAATTTCTAATGAATGTGTAAAGTTTAGAATTAGCTGAGACACATAAAGATAATGACGAAACGTATATTTAATAGCATTTATATTAAACCATGCTATGAAAAAGAGTTTGACCAGCAACATGAACGTCAGTTCTTTTCTATATTTTGAATGTTAATAACGATCAAACGCCACATACCTATTTTATGTTTATGGGTTTCCTTAATACGTGCCATGATACATCTAGTGACGTTAACATTCGGTGCGTAGTACACGTGCAGTTGTTTGCCATCCATCGAACAATACGTGCTTCTATGATTCAAACAAAGATCTGGCGACTCGGGCACCCACAATTCTGAGGTGGCAGTAACGATTCGTTTTCTGTTCAAAAAGACGGTCAGTAAAGAGACGATTGTTGGACCGATCACTATACCACAGAAAGTAAAAGGTTTCTTGCGGTAAACTCGGTAGTTCTTCCATGTCAGAGCCTTGAACTGTCGCCATAGTTTACCCATGGCTGTAACACACAGCAGGTGGCCTACACTATAATGTGGCAGTAGTTGTGTTGACGGTAACGTAACAAAGGCAACGTTGTGTTGTTTTCGGTAGTAAACTTTATAGTGGCTTAGTATTCATTCATCGTTGCATACAATCTGAAACAGCATTAGTGTAGAACCAGTATAGCCAACAAACAGAAACCAACCAGCCACCTAGAGAATAAGTGTCAAACACGGGTTATGGAATTTAGAGCAAAAACACGTTTAATTAAGTTTCGTTTACTTGGCTAGGATATGGAATACGACTTGCCGTGTTAGCTGGGCTTTGTGTTCTTTGCCTGGTATTTATAACTATTATATATATATATATATATATATATATATATATATATATATATATATATATACAAGACATGTACACAAGGCAAATTTAACAAGGACAACCCGTATGACGGCACCTTCGAAATGATGCGCATGATTTCCTGCTACACTCATTCACGACGCGTATGACGTAATATATATATATATATATATATATATATATATATATATATATATATATATATATATATATATGTAGCAGTAGGGACTATTATACATTGATTTTTGACTGACAGTCAAGATAATAAATGCATGTGGTTATTGATTATTAATATATTGTTAATATTATATTAATATATATATATTATATATATATTAATATTATATATATATATATATATATAATATATATATATATATATATATATATATATATATATATATATATATATATAATCACGAACATGCATTACCCTGGCAGCCAGGTCAAAGGATTACTGCATTTTATAATTCGTATGATTTGCTGCTATACACATTCATGACAATAGAACATTACAAATTACATTGTGGGCGGTGTTATCGGAATTATGAAAAAGATTCACATAAAAGCTATCATGCAAAGTGAAGTATGCTTTACCCTTTATGCTAAACTGTTGTTTTAGTCTGTGTCGGTGCAAAAAAAGATGCAATTGTCTCTTTTCTGTTATAGACGCCATCCATCCCGTCACTATGTTTTGTCGTGTTACCCAAACTAAATCTGTACCATGTAAGCGATTCCTATTCTGGTTTAAATTCCATGTAAAAGTATCAATTTCAGTTTATATTCCCTTTTTTTTGTTGAATCCTATTCCAATTCAATCCATTCTTCGTGATTCCAATACCGATGCCTACGAAGGGTTTTCAAGCCAATATCGATTCAACTCATTCAACACCCTTTAGGTGCCTTATTAATCCAATGGCATTATTAAATTTAAATTAAATTATATATAGTTGTTATGCATGTACAATCAAACGTGAACTTAACTAAGGTAAAACAATAATTGTGTGAATAAATTTGTATTTTGTTTTCTTTTCATTTCTTGTGTTGTGTTGGTTCACTCCCTGGTCGTGTCCATCTTTCGATATAAATAAACTATTATATCTTTGTTAGCGAATAAAGAAATAAAAAATAAACGTGTGCTATTATATTCCTGCTTTTGTTGTAACTGCTAAAGCATACAACAAATCCATGTTTTTCATCGTGTGAAGACGAAAGCTGGGACCCGAACTTTCTCGGTTGCAGCTCCAACTGTGTGGAATTCGCTTCCTGCCGGTGTTAAATCAGAAGGTAATATAGTTTCATGCCTCTTTTGCTTCCTAGCATCTTCATCTATCCATTGACGTCTCACGTGTTGTTTTACGATTACGAGTTTGCTTAATCCCTTGGTTTTGTCGCGCCACTGAGCTTAATCTTCGAGGATATTGGCGCAAAAGATTATTATTATTATTATGTATTCTGCTGTAGTAAAGCACAAACATGAATGGTCCTAGTCAACTTCCTTGATGGAATGGAATATGATGTTACACACGATAAAAGATCAATGATAATACACTCAACATTGTTTATTGGCGGGCAGTCGAAGATGCCAGAAGTATAAATGTATCACTTCAGTTCATAACATACGATTCAAATACACTACGTTTTGATGAGTCCAAAGGCAGGAGTTGTCCTACGGAAATACCAACTAGATATATTGTCATTCCAAGCAAACAAATTACATATTGCTCTAGAACTAATTTTTGTATTGTTAGTGACTGTATTCAGACTAATTGGTGACTTTAAAACGAGAGCAATCTTGGATATGCAGTCATTCTAGTTGTATTGTAAATTTACTTAATTTGATTAGTTCTTCGTTAAATTTGAAGCCATTGTTGCCAGAAAATCTTGGTTTTAGGTCAACCAAATAAAACTCTCTTGCAGCAGGAAGTCGGGTTTTTGAGCATTCCCTGAATCGCAGTAAACTATTCAGCTGGCTGTCCGGGTTATATGTATATGATCATTCAAAGAAGAGTCGCTCCTACATTTATTCCTTCTTTGATGGTGGCTATTGGAGTGATACTTGGCGGCCATCTTAAAAACGGCAGCCATCGTTGATTTATTATTATGTGTAGTCACATCTACATGACCAAGTACATTATATTGTTATTATATCACATTAACTGGTTCTGATTTGTTCATCATTAAATAAGGAGTTATCTTGATAAACCACATTGTCATTTGTTGAGCAGCCATTTTTAATTTATGCAAATTAAATGTGTTTTCCCTTCCATATATTTTGTTTGTTGAGTTGTTGTTCAGTATGTTTCTGGGGCTTGATATCTAGGTCAAACCATAAATTTACTGACCTAAAATATTAAAAGCTTAAATGGATAAAAACGTCACAAGACATTATAAACACACGATTTGTACTCCGATCCGATCGTAGACTTAGACATATATATATATATATATATATATATATATATATATATATATATATATATATATATATATATATATATATATATATATATATATATACTCCGAACGATCTAGATTTAGACATATATATATATATATATATCGCCTTTCCGGATACACATTTTGTTAAGGCAGTACTTGCAATACTATCTGCGTTGCGATTGGTTGCTAGAAGTAAACACGCGCCACGTGCATTTGACAGTGCGACCTGGCAGGCGGGAGCGTCGTCGGATCGAGAAATACACAAAACCAACCAATATGCGCGCAAAGTGAACTGAGCAAACTGAACATTGCGCGCTGTTTTTCTGCCGCATACAAGATCGTTAGAATCTAGGCGGTAAAACTGTATTAGTAGAATGAGAGGGTAAATAGTCGAAAATACGACATTGTTTCGATTTTGATGCAGTGGTAATAATTATTATCACGTGCATTTATTTCATTTTTATTACATACATTTTATTTTCGCAATTAATTAATCTCACCTGCTAATAATTATGACATGCATTTAAACCATTTATTTACATTTTCATTACATACATTTTATTTTCGCAATTAATTAATCTCACTTGCTAATACTTATGACATGCATTTAAAACATTTATTTCCATTTTTATTACATAAATTAAATTTTTGCAATTAATTGTGCTCACTTGCTAATAATTATTATGACATGTATTTAAAACAACATTTATTTCCATTTTTACTATATCCATGTTATTTGTTACAGTCATTTCCAATACTTTTCATACAAGTCATACATGAGAATATAAAAGAAATTAAAATAAACAATAAAACTCTTACATATAAAATTAATTGCACAAGGCTAGCTTGTAAAGTACAATGTGAACATACAGAATATACAACTATATTAATTGATGAAAAAACATGTAAAGAGAAAAAATTACTTCAGCAAGTCCTTGCGAGAAGAGGAAAAGAAGAAGAAGAGGCAAGCACCACACAACCTTGCATATGTTGTGTCTGCAAACATTGCTTTGGCTAAAAAGCACTAAATTTATTGCATTGTGAACATTGTGTTTACCTCAATCAAATGTGTGTGAGAAACAGTTGGAATTGCAACAAGTTTCATTAATTCCATTTCCACACCTAGAAAATATTATTTTTGGTAAATCATAACAGCACTGTGGCAGTCTGCTTGTCGTTTATGTTCATTATTGATTTTGTGTGTATGTGTAGAATGAACTTACAGCACTGCAGCTTGCTATATATTAGGGTAGTATATACAACTATAAGTGTGTGTTGCAAATTTTCAACGTTTTATACGTTGGAAAAAAACAGCCTTAGTTGCAGTGAAGTGAAATTACTTGTGCTTCATTGCAATACTGTTCACTCATACAATGAGTGTGTTCTGATTCTTTTACAGCAATTGTGTTTACAATAGTATTATTGTATAACTTGTATTGTTTGTCTTGGTAGATAACTTACCTGTCGTAGTTTTTGTTCATGACACTACAATATATATTTACTCATTAGGAGTGAGTATGACATGTTTATTTGTCAGGTTATATAAAATATATGTTCATATTGTACTTTACAAGCCAGCCTTGCATAAGTTAATGTTGGGTTGAATGATGTCATAAATATATATATATTACAATAAGCATTACTATTATTTCAACCTGACTCTTAATGTCCAGTTATGAATATCAGTGATTCTGTAGGTCATAATATTCATGATTACCTTTTGTATTGTCTTATTTTTAAATGTCTACCAATAGATATTTTCTTGTCTATTTATTAATTATTAATATTATCAGTTGTTTGTTTTGAAATAAAAATGTCTTTACATATTTCTTCAAGTAATGTAGTTGTATATACGGTATGTTCTCATTGTACTTTACAAGCTAGCCTTGTGCAAGTTATTTTATATTTAAGGATTTTACTGTTTATTTTCATTTCCTTTATATTTTCATGTATAACTTGTATGAAATTGATTGGACATGAATGTAAAAATAAAAAAAAATAAAAAATAAAGTTATGTTAGTTAAAATGAAAATAAATGTTTTAAAAGCATGTCATAATAAGTATTGGCAAGGGAGCACAATTAATTGCGACAATAAAATTTGTGTGATAAAAATTTAAATATATGTTTTAAATGCATGTCATAATTATTAGCAAGTGAGATTAATTAATTGCGAAAATTAGATTTGTTTAATAAAAATGGAAATAATGTTATGTTTTAAATGCATGTGATAATAATTATTAGCACTGCATCATAATCGAAACAATATCGTATTTTCGCCTATTTACCCTCTTATTCTACTAATACAGTTTTACCACCTAGATTCTAACGATCTTGTATGCGGCAGAAAAACAGCGCGCAATGTTTTTATATAGGTCAGTTCGCTCAGTTCACTTTGCGCGCGTTCTGGTTGGTTTTGTGTATTCCTCGATCCGACGACGCTCCCGCCTGCCAGGTCGCACTGCCAAATGCACGTGGCGCGTGTTTACTTCCAACAACCAATCGCAACGCAGATAGCATTGCAAGCAGTGCCTTAACAAAAATTTTATCCGGAAAGTCGAAGTCCGCTCCCCGGCAAGGGAGTATCACACTCAACACTTTTATTTTGACTTAGATTCATTCATCTTTTAATCAACCAGTAAAAATTGGTACACTGTCACCGAGTTTAATTGGAACGATTGTGTCAAATAAAAACAACTTACTTGTGCAGATCAGGCGAAATTGGCGATCAGGTGCATACAGGTTTCCAATCGATTGATTCCGGTCAGTAGAAATTTACGAATTACGTTTCCATCATTAATAAAATATAGTTAATAATTTATTTATTACCATTATAACAGCACATCCATCCGTTTATATAATTTGAGTTATTCAAAAACATATGTCATGTACGTTATCACTGCGTAATAACATTAGTGAACTGCAAATGATTTTAAAGCATGGTTTCAACGAACAAACATCACAATATTTTGTTGTCATCTCACCGGAAGTTACAGAAACGTGCTGGCGTATGGGTAAATTCAGGTAACCTTGTAACCTTCAGTGTTGAAGAGTATTGCTAGATGGGTAAGTGCCGCCATCTGCCGTCTACATAGATTTGAAAATATCAGCAAGGATCTTCTAGCAACACAAGCTACAAGTGTAAAGCTATGCCTATAGCATCCTTGGTGTCAGGGTTAGTTGACGTTTGTTATTATAAATTAACGCAAACATATTTTATTGTAAGTAATATGAATCGAAATAATATATACCAAATGTTAATTTCATATTTTTACTTGTTAATCAAATATTTTATTTAAAAAAATCTATGTATTATGTAAACGCAAATAAAAGTAGAACTATAGAATATTGGATAAATTATACATTGAAACTTTTTAAAGCAAAAGCCAAAATTCTACAAACAAGTAGAATATGTTGCTTATTTTTAGAGTTTATACATGTAATGTCAGTGTGCATAATTAATGTGTGTGCATGAGGTGCATAAGTGGAACTATTAAATGTTTTCAGTTTATCACCAGACAGAGAACTGTAATCAAAATAAATTTCTCAAATATTTATGCACAAAAATATTCTCTAACTGTAAATGTGACATTGTTATGTAATTGTGAGCCTACGCAATACAGCTTAAAGGTGACCACATACTAATGAATCTTACAGTCCACAGGAACGTTTTTGCAATGTGCCTCCACACCCATGGCTCGTCTTTCCTTTGATATCCCAATCTGCTGTTCAGCCCGGTACCCCCCAACCCCACCCAAAGTATTCCTCCTAGTAACTTCTATATCTGACACCCCTGCGAGTCATCAAACTGTATATCAAACTGTAATTTATACATTTATTGTTATCAGAAACTAGCAGTGGTGGAATTACTTGACATTTGTGATTATAATTGAATCCAATAAAAAAATGTGCTACATTGTACTGATAACAATAATTATCATAGTTGATCCCAGTAATGATAAAATAGCAGTTCCCATTCATACAGTAGTTTTGTAGACAGGATTATTCCACTGAAAATATCTGAAGATGATTCAGTTACAGAAATTATTATCTTGTTTTATATCTGACCGTTGTCATAAAAACCAACCCCGAGTAAAAATCTTGTAAAGAACTGTTGATATGTAGAAGGGTGACACAATACCTTTGTCATTGCAGGAATGAGAAGGCGACGCTAAAACAGGAACTGCACACAAAAACACTTGTGGCCCTCGCTGAGAGCGACAAAGTGATGCTGTGCGAGAAAAGGATCTACCATCTCGACCAGGAAGTCAAACAGTTGAAGGTAAATGACTTCCGACTGCAAATTCAGATTGAGAAGCTACAAATGAAATACGAGCCCGGTGGTGTCACCTCGTGCAGCAGTGGCTTCAAATTTATTGTCATTACTTCTATGGCATGGTTTTTAAAACGTTGTTAAGATCTCTACATTTTTATGGCTTGGAACATATCTTGAAAAGAATACCTCCTAGATGGTGTTTGCATGAATGTATGCATGTTTAATTCATCATGAAAAACAAACTGTATTTCATGACATTATGAAATGTAGGTCCGTCTAGGGCAGACAGTGGTCTTATTTTATAACTTGGCTTACAATATGATGATTGACAATAATTGTAGTTTGCAATGCATATGTATATCTCGACAACCAATGCATGAAATTATATAACATGACTTGCTCTGTATACTCTTAAAATTGTGAAAGACTCAACATATATGCTGTTTTATGCATATAGCAATGCGATCATGCTAATAAAGTATTTTTTTGTAATTTAACATATATTCAAAATCTAAATATTGGAGAGATGAGAGAGAGAGGAGAGAAGGAGAGAGGAGAGAGAGGAGAGAGAGGAGAGAGAGAAGGGGGGAGTGAGACAGACAACAGACAAATATATATCTTTATATAACACTGGCGTTATTTGATAAATTAACTTTTTTGGTAAATTACAAGTCACCAAGTTCATATAGCAGAGGAATATAATTTTCATGTGTTTCCCACTGTTTTATCTCAAAATTGCCTGTTATGTCACATTCTATGACTTATAGATTCACTGAAGGTAGAGAAACAGCTAACGAGGAAGACATGTTGAACAGATTCCACTGCAGCAGAAACCACGGCCGGGTCAATAGCAACAATAGTAAATGTGTATGTTAGGTACTTTTCTTAAAATAATTGATATGCCTTACAAACATCGCATTTTCATAAAATGGTCACGGTACATAACTGTAAATGTGGTCCAAGGATCAACAGTCTATAGTTAGGTGAATGAACAATTTTAATTTGACGTGAATGAACGCATTAATCCCAAAATTGCTTCCGATTGACAATCTATGACAGAAGCCAAAATAGGCAGCATGGGGCTGCAGTGTGAAACGCTATTAAGAAAGGGAAAACATGCAGCAATACAGGCAGCTGTTACAAGAAAGAAGTCGAGGCCATGGCATGAATGGTAATGTGCTTACGACCAACCGGTTCAAATAAGAGAGGGCACACATAAGTTGGGAAAACGTGAAAGAAAAAGAAGACAGAGGATGACAGGGACACTGCGCCTTAATGTATTGTCCGGTTTTATATTCCAACAGCGGATGCAGTGCGTGGAATGTGGCCAGTGATAACACCGTACGTATGCCGGTGTTGTGGTCCCAGATTCGGTTAGTCCAGGATTCGGCTAGACGCATACCGAGCAAGCGCAGTGACCGCATTTAGCTGCTTTGACGTAGCGTCGACAGCATATGTTACGCCCGGACGGATATTCGGCTAAACACATGTTTCGCATGCGCGTGTAAATGCCAGCGCCCGTTATGATCCAAGCTTGTGTTGGTGACAGCCGAGCCAGTAGCCGCCGCGATTGTAGCTACGAGAGGAATTCAACGAGAAGTGTGTCATTTCGGTGGGGATAGAGGACAACTATACGGAGTACGTGTCATGCGCGAGGGAGTATTTAATTGACTGATCGTATCGCCGTGAAATTAGTAAACGACTGAGACGAGAGACGCAGTCAGAAAGGCGACGAAGGATGACAAGTGTGAGGTAGACGACGGTAAGTAAAATGCATGTTTCAATCATTAGCCTAGTTTTGTCAATAACAGCCTAAGTAGTAACTCAGTTAATGATCAAGTACAACTAAACTTATTTTTATGTTGTCCCATTAAATTTAATCGGACTTGAATTTAACATTTTCCCGAAGGGCGGATGCTATTAACACAGGTGCTCAGCGCATGATCCGGGTAAGACTAATATTCGTTCTACCTAGGTTCACCACTTTAATTATCTGCTACTACAAAAACAGAACAGTTTTTCACAGTATATAAATTTGTTAAATTTATAATTCCATGATTGGTGTTTTTTAAAATATTAGAACACTTCTTTGCAGTGAAGTACTTACATGGATATAAACCAGTAAAATGCAGATGTTGCAAAATATGTTTGCTCTCTAAAATCGTGTATCTTGTCTACACTGTGTATACAGGAAAAAAGGCATGTACCCCACTAAGGTACTCGAGTAACAAGTACGAATAGTGTATGTGATATGTGTATGAATAATGAGTACGTATTTTTATTCCAGACAGTATTTGACTAACGAGTATCAGTTCTTTTGAAAATAGTAGTTTTTTACCTTTAAGGCTTATACAATGAGGATATTGTACAAATAAAATATGACACAGTCTTATTATAAGATTTGTTGAATTTGTATGTATTTATATACCTACCTGGATGAATATTTTATTTTCGGAACATATATTGAAAGTGACAGGGCATATTTTCCCATGACAATGTTGCCGTACACAGTGGTCACGTGAGATGCTGTTATCTGTGTCTTTGCTGCTTTGAAAGTTTGATGTGACTTGAGCAAGACACCTTATCATACTGGTAAGTGTCACATAATTTATTAACCAAAATTGTGTTATTTTTATCTTCTTACTATGATATGTCCTACAAAGGAATTTGGTATCACTGGATAGTGTTAACATTATGACTGACAATAGTGTTAGTTAATATTTAGTATTATGACAAGTTTTATTCTTACTCTCAGGGATAAGTATGGCTTTATGTGTAACCAGTAATTAATTGTAGTTTAAGTATTCCTCATACACCATGTTAGAATATTACATTGACATTGTTTTAATTGTTAATCTAGACTTAGCAAACGGTGACAAAGTATGAAACGGACGTATCCACTATCCAGTGTTTGCCCCACTGAGGCCAAATGATAAAAAATACAAAATAATATCAATGACCATGTGACCTGCTGGGTCAGTTGGGTTAATAGAAAACACACGTAGTAATAGAGATGTCCAGCCGTGTTAACGACCGAGATATACAGTGTCAACACAGCGTGGCTAAAATAAGACATGTCACAATGTATATATATAATTGCTAGCTGTCTTAATTCGTCGCTGTAGTTCATAATATCCCTAACATTCTTAATTTATGTGGAAAGCACAAACACAACCCAAAAGAGTGCATCAGTATAATAGACAATTTCATGTCATCAACTTATTTGATGCAAACTTTCCATAATATGATATGTTCAGATTAGTAGGCCTATGAGGCTTAACATACCGATGTGGGTTCGTATATTTAAAAATAAAATATAAATTTTTCCAGGCAAAGTTGGACAAGGCAAAGCTTCAACAGGATGAACACCACCAAAGGCAGGCTTATCTAGAGCAGATTAATTAGCTTAGACTACTTAGAACTGGCTACAAGCAACCTGGTTCTATGAGAACCGACGCAGGGACGAGCTTCACGAGGCGGCCAGTCTTTGACTTTTATCGACCAGCTCCTGCGAGATACTAGTCTCACAACAGCAGCTGATATCAGAACATGTATGGAGGACCGTGATGTTTGGTGTGTCATCGTTGCCCGAGGAGACTCGACCAGATGACTGTGTAGAAAATGACGAATCAATGAAGCAGAAAACGGCACATGCGGGTACATTAAGTTGTTTGTTCGGTAATAATGAAACACATGTGAAGTACTTCTGGAGTCCTCCAAAAGTATCGATAATATTTTAACAAGTACTTGAAAATTTCTGAGTAATTAATTAGTAAATATTTTATAAAAATACAATAACAGAAAAGTTCATGCACATATTCATGATTTAATCTTCTCCTCCTGGATATAATTATGTTTCACCTATATAAAAAAGAAAACTGTTATTGATAATTGTGTTGTGAAATAGTGAAAATGAGTGTGTTGATACTTTATTGCCTTTAATAATAAAGGAATGGAAATGCTATGTTCCGAATGTTCTTATTTTAACAACTTATTGTTTCATTGACTGTTGGACTTCCTGTAAATAGAGAACGTAATCATGATGTAGTTGTTAACTTGCTTCTTCATTATAACTTCTACTTCTACGGTTTCACCAACCTGGACAATGGAGAGCCAAGAAAGAAGTTGACATGCATTCACCAAATAAAGTAGTTTTACAAACATAACTAACTTGTCATGTGGATTAATTACTGTTATAAACAAAAATTTTGCTGTGTAATTACGGGTAAATACTAATGTCTCGGTTTCAGTTTTTGTTCAATTCCAACTGGTATGCCTTTGTGCAAAAATACTTCTGGTATGGGCTTATTGACCGGAAACATTGCATGTCCCTTGTAATTATGCTGATATTCATGCGAACGTTATATTAGATCAGTAGAAACTGTACCCAAGTCACACCTTCACAACCATCCCTTTCCACCATAGCTCCCTGGCGTATATATCAATGTATTGACAAATTATATGCGTCTTATCAATCTTGATATTGGCCAACTGTTTTGTATTGCTATGTCTCTCAGCATGATTTCCAAGGATTAACGCACTATAGAAGTTATAATATAGTATTTACTATTATTAATATCAGCATTTAATGGGACACCGAAGAAGTGTTTTTTACCCTCTATGGTGGAATCTGTTGTACTAACAAACTAAAACTACCTCTTGCGCATGAAACCCCATGGCAGCAGCTATATGTGTTATGATTATCTCATAAAGCATGGATGGGTTTTGATTGGTGGGGGATGAGCTTTTTAGCTTGAGTGGGACAGTATAGCCCCTACACAGGTCTAGTAGGTAGAAATAATAAACTCATGATATGAAGTTCCCACTACCCATTGGAAAATCGACTAAATAAATTGGTTGGTTGACCAGAGAAAGCAACTTTATAGTTGACCAGAGAAAGCAACTTTATACTACTTTAGTATATTAATAGGCATTAGCCATAACAATGAAAGTAATGCATAGTGCTAAGTTGTACAATTAACTTCAAATTATTCTTGTGCTACTAACCACCAGTAAGCATATCAAATTGTAAAAGAAATTGTGAAGCTGATCGCTTTATGTTACTCTTTGGCACAAGTACATGTAGCTTAACATTAATTTATCTGCTAGTGCTAAAGCTTAGTGAAAAAATGTTAACAGTTCAGATCAGACACAAAACTATAGTTGACTATAATATTATTAGACAGTACTATTAAATAAAAAATTATATTACTGCAAAATGGCGAGGCTTTGGTGAAGGGTGTAATGTATGCTAAACATTTTTTTGTTTGTTATTTCTTATTGAACTTGCTGACATTTTCAGACAATCTTAATTATAAAATATTACTTCCAAAGGAATGTGTATATTTTAGGACCCCCTTTTGACCCTTATCGGGGCAGCCATTTTGAATTTCAGTGGCATCAGCTGAAATCCTAGATCTGCATAATGCACAGGCCAAATCCACTGTAACTTTGTGTATACATAGCTGACATACACTTGCATGTCATAACAGAGATATTTTTATTATTATATATATATACAGTTTTCTGTGTGTGTGTTAATGTTGAGTGGGTACTGTACTGTGAATTATATTTGTAAGCACACTGAGTTTCAATTCTTAAAAGAATTACGCTATAGAAGAACTATCAATTATTATTATTATTATTACCTAACACACACAGACAACATGTTAAAACATAACCAGTCACTAGAAATAGCCTTAGTTTTATTTAGCAACTAAATCAAATATTTATAAAGGGTACACACATTTTACTACATCTATGTATGGATAGCACATATTCAATAATACATACTGAACTTAGATAATTATCTATCTAGCCAATCTGGTAGAAAATATTACAAAAAAACATTATTTAGAAATATTATAAGCGCAATAAAATGAAAGCAAGACGCATATAGCGCCATCTGCCGCCCCTTGTTGTAGCCTCGATACTAATTATAACCTCGACTGACGAAAGCGAACGCACTTAATCACACAACACGTTCAAGTGCATGAAAATAATCACTTAAGTTAATCCATTTTTATTTACAATTTGCGTGATAACAATCATATTGGAATACTTAACGGAAACTACGTTAGTAACAAAGGAGAATCCTGGCCCGCTACGAATCTGGGACCGCTACCGTATCGGTCGTGCCGAATCGTAGACTGGCCGAATCTGGGACCACCACGCCGGGTGTGTGCGTGGCGGGATTATAAATACATGTGCGAGGTTTGGGCCGACGATTAAGTGGCATCGCACAGTGTTGTGAGGGGGCCCACTTTGGCCTCCACAGTTTGAAAAACAATAAAATGGATATCTTTTAATACACATATTAATATAGCATAACTATGGTATCGATATATTTAGTCCAGATGCATAGCTAGGTAGTGTAGCAAACAATAACCATTTTTGGACATAACTGTTAAATGAAGGTCGATCAGCGCTTAAGAGGCCCACTTTACCCGCCCTTCCCCAATTGCCATTTTTAATAATGTGTCATGTTTTCACAAGTCTGCTTAATATCTGCAGTTTATGAAATTTCACATTTAATACTCATGACATTATTAATTGTATATCATGTTGCTTTGCTTGATGTTCTGGTTATTGTTGTGTTATCTTTATTGCTGAAATATGTCACAGCATCCTAGGCATTGACGTTGCTAATAAATAGTGCGTCTCCGCACCATTGACATGCAGGTTTTCGTGGATTTGGAGATGTAACACGAGAGAAGAGTTTGAATGGGATACGATGGAAAGATCAATAGTCTGATCGATATTAGTAATACATACATGATTGTGGATATTATAATATCAAAACAAAGTATTAACATTTGCAAACGAGGCTACATGTTTAAGAAAGGTTATAACAACATGTCTCTGTGTACATCTGCATTTGCTGTGCAGCAAGGACGCTACCGCCAGATGGAGCTGTGATTTCCACCAGATTTCAATTCACGTTGACTATTATAGTAGGAGCATACGTGGAGTTGTTTATATGACAGGATCATGATTGGTTAAAGTGTAATGTTTAGACAGCTTGCGCACCAAAGTATCATTCCTGTCAGTAAAAACTGTTTGACCGCTTTGATGTTAAAACCTATTACTATTGCTGAAAAGCCTAACTAAACATACACCAAACCTCCCCTACAGCTAATATTTAGTTCACACACTAATTTCACTTAGTGATAGAATGTAATTGTCTACATGCTTCAACCAAGCCTAATGGATATTATGAAACAACAATGCTGAATTGTCGTGCAGTTTCTCCGAAGTAGTCCTCGTTGTGGCACAACTGAATTGACACACATTCTTGATAAATAAAACATTTATTAATTATTGTAAAGTATTGAACAGTTGTACAACTATACCATTTTAGAGACTATATTGGCCATGCAGTGGGTCACACAGGGCCTGGCCCTAAATCTACGCTATGGTAACGGCCTAATTACGCCGAATTAAAATGTTTTTATTCTGATCGGATATTGGCAGTTCCATTCGACCCAGTTAGTTGTGCATGTAGAGGTAGCATATATAATATGTTATTAAGTTGCATTGCTAACTTATTAGAATGCCTCAAATCGTAAGCGCAAGATACCGTTATAAGTGTTTATGTATAATGGATACTAATTAATAAGGCTGCCTTTCCTTTAGGAAAAAGAAAACAAAATCCATCTATATGACAGTTCAACGTAAACCGATAATTAAAATTCGTCTAACGCCAGTCTGTAGCACTTTGATATCAATCAATGTATGCTTTAATATAACTACAATGCATCGAATATACACTTTAACAAAGTCAACTATGATAATTTGCAATATGCCTGTTTTAACGATGCCTTTTGGCAGACTCCTGTGGTTCACTTCCCGATGTGTTGTTCTGTAGCATTATGTACCAGACCAACTCATATGATCACACCTTCTCGACTTCGACGTTTTACTGTTCCGGGTTCGACACTCGAGCCACGCGGACGAAGATTTCCCCTAGCGTGGCTGACCCGATGAGGAAACCGTCAATCGAGAAGGCCAAGGTGATCTGCTTGATAGAACGGAACAACTTGGGCCACTTCATTTCCTTGTATGGGATCTGGAAGGAGAGATGAGCTGTGTGGCGAGCGGTGAGGACACACCCGGCGAATGTACCCTCGACAAACTGCACCAAGGACTCCAGTTTGATCGCCGGCATGTCACGTACGAGTACGTTCATTGAGTAGGGCCGTCCAATGACATCTCTCAAGCGCTCCACGGTGCCGATACGAGAGAGACGACCTTGTCGAAGGATGCCAATGCAGGTACACAACATCCCAGCCTCACTCATGCTAACGACAGAAGCAACAAGACATGTTTAGCAGAATGGGAATTTCACTATGGCGGTCCTTTTCAATTCTCGTAACTGCGCCAAAATAACATAAATAGTGAGATCTAATTAGGTGAACTACTTTCCTATATTTTGCGCGTTAGAAAATATGGGTTGTACTGGTTGGCTGTTATTTCGAGATGGCTGCGTTTGTTAGTGATTACATAATACGGAGCCAAATGCAACTTTCGAATATATAAACTAATCCCTTCTGTTTATCACGGCTGCTTTGTTAAGCTGCTAGGTAGCGCCAACCACAATAAACAACGTTTTGGTATCACACAGTTGTTAACTTTTTACGAAATTCCAAACAATCCAGATCCTAACGCGCAAAAGCTGATTGAGAAGATGCAGCGCTATAGGTAAGCAACTGTTCGTTATCACACTGGTGAAACTCAATGTTTTGCCCGATATCACCCCGCGGTACGACGTACACGAAAGGTCACAGCAGTACGACATAAACAAAAGGTCAAAGCAGTACGGTGTACACACAATACCCAGTAGTACCACGTACACACACTACCCAGCAGTACCACGTACACACAATACCCACCAGTACCACGTACACACACTACCCAGCAGTACCACGTACACACAAGACCCAGCAATATCACGTACACACACTACCCAGCAGGACCACGTACACCCACTACCCACCAGTACCACGTACACACACTACCCAACAGTACCACGTACACACACTACCCACCAGTACCACGTACACACACTACCCACCAGTACCACGTACACACACTACCCACCAGTACCACGTACACACAATACCCACCAGTACCACGTACACACAATACCCAGCAGTACCACGTACACACACTACCCAGCAGTACCACGTACACACAAGACCTAGCAGTACCACGTACACACAAGACCTAGCAGTACCACGTACACACAAGACCTAGCAGTACCACGTACACACAAGACCTAGCAGTACCACGTACACACAAGACCTAGCAGTACCACGTACACACAAGACCCAGCAGTACCACGTACACACAAGACCTAGCAGTACCACGTACACACAAGACCTAGCAGTACCACGTACACACAAGACCTAGCAGTACCACGTACACACAGGACCTAGCAGTACCACGTACACACAAGACCTAGCAGTACCACGTACACACAAGACCCAGCAATACCACGTAAACACACTACCCAGCATGACCACGTACACCCACTACCCACCAGTACCACGTACACACACTACCCAGCAGTACCACGTACACACACTACCCAGCAGTACCATGTACACACAATACCCACCAGTACCACGTACACACACTACCCAGCAGTACCACGTACACACAAGACCCAGCAGTACCACTTACACACACTACCCAACAGGACCACGTACACCACTACTCACCAGTACCACGTACACACACTACCCAGCAGTACCACGTACACACACTACCCAGCAGTACCACGTACACACAATACCCACCAGTACCACGTACACACACTACCCAGCAGTACCACGTACACACAAGACCAGCAGTACCACGTACACACACTACCCAGCAGTACCACGTACACACAAGACCTAGCAGTACCACGTACACACAAGACCTAGCAGTACCACGTACACACAAGACCTAGCAGTACCACGTACACACAAGACCTAGCAGTACCACGTACACACAAGACCTAGCAGTACCACGTACACACAAGACCCATCAGTACCACGTACACACAAGACCTAGCAGTACCACGTACACACAAGACATAGCAGTACCACGTACACAAGACCTACAGTACCACGTACACACAAGACCTAGCAGTACCACGTACACACAAGACCTAGCAGTACCACGTACACACACTACCCAGGAGTACCATGTACACACAAGACCCAGCAGTACCACGTACACAGAATACCCAGCAGTACCACGTACACACAAGACCTAGCAGTACCACGTACACACAAGACCTAGCAGTACCACGTACACAGGATACCAGCAGTACCACGTACACACAAGACCCAGCAGTACCACGTATACACAATACCTAGCAGTACCACGTACGCACACTACCCAGCAGTACCACGTCCACACAAGACCTAGCAGTACCACGTACACACAAGACCTAGCAGTACCACGTCCACACAAGACCTAGCAGTACCACGTACACACAAGACCTAGCAGTACCACGTACACACAAGACCTAACAGTACCACGTACACACAAGACCTAGCAGTACCACGTACACACAAGACCTAGCAGTACCACGTACACACAAGACCTAACAGTACCACGTACACACACTACCCAGAAGTACCACGTACACACAAGACATAGCAGTACCACGTACACACAAGACCTAGCAGTACCACGTACACAGAATACCCAGCAGTACCACGTACACACAAGACCTAGCAGTACCACGTACACAGAATACCAGCAGTACCACGTACACACAAGACCTAGCAGTACCACGTACACACACTACCCAGCAGTACCACGCACACACAAGACCTAGCAGTACCACGTACACACACTACCCAGCAGTACCAAGTACACACAATACCTAGCAGTACCACGTACACACAAAACCCATAGCAGTACCACGTACACACAAACCTAGCAGTACCACGTACACACAAGACCTAGCAGTACCAAGTACACACAAGCCCTAGCAGTACCACGTACACACAAGACTTAGCAGTACCATGTACACACAAGACCTAGCAATACCACGTACACACAAGACCTAGCAGTACCACGAACACAGAATACCCAGCAGTACGACGTACACACAAGACGTACACACAAAACCCAGCAGTACGATGTACACACAAGACCTAGCAGTACCACGTACACACAAGGCCCAGCGCTACGACGTACACACAAGTACCCAGCACTGAGCCCTGAATGCTAAAAAGGCACACACACTTGGTTGATGCTCCGTCGATGAAAACTGCCTACAGTCTGTTAGCTAGATACGACCTAGCTGTCCATACACACGAATGATATAGACGGGATATGATGTAAACCTTGTTACCATTGTTTTATTCTTTAATGAAATTGTTCAACTGGATACCTACGATAACTGACATTTCCAAAGTTCAATTATTCATTCTTTAATATAGGACTTATTATTCCAATAATGCTAACATGTATTTGCATGGGTAACGACCAACGCGCCCCCATATGCGACACATGTCGGCCGTTACCTGTGTGTCGCCAGCAGCAGCGTGACCCCACTGGACCGACAGTTGTCGAGCAGATTCCACGAGTTACGTTTGGCGACAGGGTCCATGCCGTCCGTCGGTTCATCGAGCAGAAGCACGGATGGATTCCCGACCAAGGCAATGGCCAAACTCAACTTCCGATGAGCTCCCCAACTGAGGACAGTTGACAATAACAAGTAGGAGTTAACTTGACTGCAGGTACATACATGTCTTGTCTTACCAGCTACATAATGTCGATTGTGTAGGCAAGCATATAAGCAATCGCCCATTTGGGTCGGTTTTTCCCCACCACGTGTATATATATATATATATATATATATATATATATATATATATATATATATATATATATATATATATATATATTGGAAGATAAAGCTTAAATAAACTGGTATTTTAATTGATATTCCGATATATATATATATATATATATATATATATATATATATATATATATATATATATATATAAACTAAACTATATACTGTGCTGGTAGCTACGACCAGTACACCGCCTAGTTACGCCGCTTTATGAAACAGGTTCCGGGTTATTTCAGGAATCTGTTGGTTTTAAGTTGGTGTATTTGATCACGATACTCAGACTCATCTGAGTTCGTAATAAGCTGTTGTATCATAAGCACATTTCAATATTTGGTTACTTTCATTATAAGATGCGCAATCATATGTAGAAAGAGAGTCTAGCATTGGCGATAGAACACAGTACTGAGGAGTACCAGTGGACAAAGTAAGTGATGACGATAAGTTGCCACCTATTATCACAACCTGCGGTCTGTTCAACAGAAATGTTATTAAAGGCAGCAAAAAGGATCCAGACGCTGGAGAACTATTTACACGATACGCAAACTGAAATCGATCAAAAATGGATCTAAAATTGATTACAGAAACTGCACGACCAAACACTCGAGTGTCTTCATTACTATATAGATCAAGGCAACATGCCTATAACCATAAACAAGAGTCTGTAGATTTCTTTGGAAAAGGGATGACAGTTAACTGTTTGAAGCAATACGTCTGTGAAGACACCGTAGAGCTGGCCGTCACACTGTTTAGGCAAATGTTGAGATTATATTATCCCGGCCAGCAGTCTTCTTTCTATTGAGGCGTTCAAACATACTTTTACGACACATTAATCGCCTGTGAAATGTGGCTCGGCACAGTGAAACCCTGTTACAGAGGGAGGATAAATAGTGTTCTGTTTATCAAATCGGCTGTAAAAGTCTTTCACTTTGACAGAAAGAGCAGTGATGTCCTTTTTAGACCTTGCCAGATGTTCTTGGAGTTGGTGGCGAGATTCTCTTCAAGGTTGTGCCGGTATTTTGCATTGCCGGTCTTGATGGCCTTTTCCGCTACACATCACGCATTCTTATATTTGTCTTTATCCTTGCACGATGTCAGACAGTTGAATCACCGCGGCGCTTATGTTAGCTTGGCGAGATCTGTACGCGGCAGTCAGAATTGTACTTGAACACTCCCTGGGCAAGTAGAAAGGACGACAAAGAATAGTATGAGTTTCTATGTCAACAGAAAAAAATCTTGACATTAGTAGCCCAGCGATCATTTACTAAAACGCAAACGTCCCCTCCGCGAGCCTTCCCAGTCTCGTCACGAAATCAGTCACTACTGTAAATGAATAGTCCGGGGACGCGCTGCACGGCCGACTCTTGAATAGTGGGATCAAGCCATGTCTCTGTGAAACAAAATACAGAACAATCTTTCAAGTCTCTTTTAGTTTGTACATTACAAAGCAACCAACAGAAATATAGCTGACAGCCGGGAAGGTAAATTTCGACGGCGTAACCTCCACAGGGCTGCACCTCGTCTACCCTGTTAACGCACCCACGGGCGTTGGCCGACTGGTCTGTGACCCAGTTTTGTCGGGGTAAAAGAATGTCATTAATGCGATAGTTTGGTTGCATGTCACACTCACTCATGGTATCCCTGATGTGCAGCAGAACATCACGATCGTATTGGGGCAAGCACAGTGTACTTCCGACCAGGAATAACGTCACAACGCACATTAAAAACAACATGTAGTAGTAGTAGTAGTAGTAGTAGTAGTAGTAGTAGTAGTAGTAGTAGTAGTAGTAGTAGTAGTAGTAGTAGTAGTAGTAGTAGTAGTAGTAGTAGTAGTAGTTGTTGTTGTTGTTGTAGTAGTAGTAGTATTTGTTGTTGTAGTAGTAGTAGTAGTAATAATAGTAGTAGTAGGTGTAGTAGTAGTAGTTGTTGTTGTTGTAGTAGTAGTTGTTGTTGTTGTTGTAGTAGCAGCAGCAGTAGTATTTTAGTCTACCATTATACAATAATAGAGTTGTTATTATGCAAGTACATAAACGTGTTAAAGGTTCACTCGACTGAAAGTGATCTTGAAAAAACGCACCTTTCCATATCAGTTTACGAAATGTGTTTTCACAAACGACAAAAAAGTGCTAACCATAAATGTGAAACTCTCTTGTCGAGGTCTCTGTCCATGACGAGATAGGAACTGAGTAGTTCGATTTCTTCGGTAATGTCGTCTTGTCGCATGCCGCGTAGTCGGCCATGCATCCACAGTGTCTCCCGAGGTGTCAAGTACTCTAACGATGGACCGAACTGTGCACAGTACCCTATTAGTTTATGAACCTGAAATGCACATACTGATCACTATAATGATATTTCACATTGGAACCTTCTTAATCCGAACCTTTACAAAGTTGTGGATGTGTCTGTATTAACGGGTGTGTGTTTTGCGACTTTGTAAGGGGTTGGATAACGGATAATTAATACGTTGATTGATTTAACCCTTGGTGGTAGTAACCACCTCCTCTCATCTGTTTTGCCTGTATACATTGAACTTTCAATGGGGTTATCACCGTCAATACAAATGTTAGTACTTCGACGACGCTTGAGTATACTCACCGGACAGGTTCAAGTGTTACTAGATGAGTCTTAGAAACATGTTTGACTCGAATTAAGCGACAGCACTCGATACAAACCTGAACTATATCCGTGGCAATGTCCCGTCCCTTGATATAGGCGGTGCCTGCGGTGATTACTAGTTTGCCTGTCAACATCTCGAAGGTGGTCGTTTTACCGGCGCCGTTTATGCCAAGCAGACCCAAGCAGTCGCCGGCCGGGACAGCGCACGTGAGACCGTCGACAGCTAGGGTGCCTGTAGACAGGCCGCATCGTCCCGTGTAAATCTTGGACAGGTCGTTGATAAGCATTCCGTACTTGGCTCTCCGGTAAGACACTTCCTGCACACACCGTTCTCTTAGTTATGTCTGCAGTACGTGCGGTGGTTATGGTGTTACTGTTTTGCTGGTGGTTGGTTATGTCTGCAGTACGTGCGGTGGTCATGGTGTTACTGTTTTGCTGGTGGTTGGTTATGTCTGCAGTACGTGCGGTGGTCATGGTGTTACTATTTTGCTGGTGGTTGGTTATGTTTGCAGTATGTGCGGTGGTTATGATGTTACTTTTTGCTGGTGATTGGTTATGTCTGCAGTACATGCGGTGGTTATGGTGTTACTGTTTTGCTGGTGGTTGGTTATATTTGCAGTACGTGCGGTGGTTATGGTGTTATTATTTTGCTGGTGGTTAGTTATGTCTGCAGTAAGTGCGGTGATTATGGTGTTACTGTTTTAGTAGTATTTAGTTATGTCTGGAGTACGTGCGGTGGTTATTATGTTACTGTTTTGCTGGTGGTTGGCTATGTCTGTAGTACGTGCGGTGGTTATGGTGTTACTGTTTTGCTGGTGGTTAGTTATGTCTGCAGTACGTGCGGTGGTTATGGTGTTACTGTTTTGCTGGTGGTTGGTTATGTTTGCAGTACGTGCGGTGGTTATGGTGTTACTGTTTTGCTGGTGGTTGGTTATGTTTGCAGTACGTGCGGTGGTTATTATGTTACTGTTTTGCTGGTGGTTGGTTATGTCTGAAGTAGGTTCGGTGGTTATGGTGTTATTATTTTGCTGGTGGTTAGTTATGTCTGCAGTAAGTGCGGTGGTTATGGTGTTAATGTTTTAGTAGTATTTAGTTATGTCTGGAGTACGTGCGGTGGTTATGGTGTTACTGTTTTGCTGGTGGTTGGTTATGTTTGCAGTACGTGCGGTGGTTATGGTGTTACTGTTTTGCTGGTGGTTGGTTATGTTTGCAGTACGTGCGGTGGTTATGGTGTTACTGTTTTGCTGGTGGTTGGTTATGTTTGCAGTACGTTCGGTGATTATGGTGTTACTGTTTTAGTAGTATTTAGTTATGTCTGGAGTACGTGCGGTGGTTATGGTGTTACTGTTTTGCTGGTGGTTGGTTATGTTTGCAGTACGTGCGGTGGTTATGGTGTTACTGTTTTGCTGGTGGTTGGTTATGTTTGCAGTACGTGCGGTGGTTATGGTGTTACTGTTTTGCTGGTGGTTGGTTATGTCTGCAGTACGTGCGGTGGTCATGGTGGTAGTGTTTTGCTGGTGGTTGATTATGTTTGCAGTACGTGCGGTGGTTATGGTGTTACTGTTTTGCTGGTGGTTGGTTATGTTTGTAGTACGTGCGGTAGTCATGGTGTTACTGTTTTGCTGGTGGTTGATTATGTTTGCAGTACGTGCGGTGGTTATGGTGTTACTGTTTTGCTGGTGGTTGGTTATGTTTGCAGTACGTGCGGTGGTTATGGTGTTACTGTTTTGCTGGTGATTGGTTATGTTTGTAGTACGTGCGGTGGTCATGGTGGTAGTGTTTTGCTGGTGGTTGATTATGTTTGCAGTACGTGCGGTGGTTATGGTGTTACTGTTTTGCTGGTGGTTGGTTATGTTTGTAGTACGTGCGGTAGTCATGGTGTTACTGTTTTGCTGGTGGTGTCGTTTGTGTTGCCAATGAATGCGGTGATGCTATTGTTGGTAATGCAATAGTTGCGTGGACGGTGGTAACATTTTGTGTGTGTTTGTAACTGTAGTTATTTATATTGTTATTAATACTAAAGGAACAGTACAAGAAGTGTTACATCACTAAAGCGATAACGCTGGTTACAGCCAACAGTTGCCACAAAAAAAGAAAAATTCATATCACTTTCATTGGTCTTCATAATGATGAAAGACCAACAAATATATTATTTGAAAAGAATTTCATGCCTTGGCCTTACCAAGAGCCGAAAATATATACAATACACAGTATTACACACACTGTTTCATTAGACCTATTGATCCTCTATTAACGTACATTTATATATACGTATATATGTTATCTATAACAATAAATTATTTACCTTGACTCGTAAACACACACGAAGCCTCTCCTCTGTTACGTCGGCGTCCTCCACCTCGTTGAACCGGCTCGGATCGAGTCCGGACGGACACGCCAACTTATACCACATCCTGTATAAGAAACCGGAGTCGACGAACACCAATAATGTCATCACACTTATGCCATGGACGCCGAAACCCAACAGAAAACATCCGATACCACTCGGGGAGAATGAGAGTGGATTGGGGGAGTAGTATTGGCAGTAGTCAGCCAGATGGCATGTCTCTGCAAACGTTAATGACTTGTATGAACAACGTATGCAAGGTTCAAATGCAGTTTTTGGTGTGAAAGTATTTAATTGTGTAAAATAACTCTTAGCTACATAAGAATATATAGGAGCGTAATCTGGGTGCAAAACAGTGTAAATGTCCCCAAATACAAAAATGTGTTTTCACTATCACCATCTCAAATGTGGTATTCATTCATATTCATTCATAAGCAGGGTAAATTAAAAAATATGCGTAATAATGTGCCAGGTTGTAGTAACTCTTCATCATCATGCTGTCGGTCGCGATGCGACAAAGACTGCTTCCATCACTTGACTGTTGCTCTCCATTTATATCTCTGCTGTGAGAGTGATGTCCATAAGTCGGTCTTTATGTCTCTCAGCTTCAGGTTTCTCTTGATGGTATCCTTGAACCGGAGACGAGGGCGCCCTCTCTTTCTGTGACCAGAAGACAGTTGAGAGTAGAGAATCTACTTTGGTAGCCTGTCTGGTGACATCCTCATGAGGTGTCCATTCCACCGGAGATTCTTTTTGATCTTCCATAGAAGGCAGCCATGTCCGTTTGAGTATGTCCTTGTTTATCACTTTGTTCATCCAGGTTATCCTTATTATCGAACGCAGATGTCGCATCATGAAGGCATGCAGCTTTTTAACCTGTCGTCTGTACACTATCCAGGCCTCGGCTCCGTATAGGAGAGTGGACAGCACGATTGCACTGTATATATTGCCTTTAACCCGCATGGTGGTTGTTCTAGAGTATGGCGTAGTCGTCCGAATGATGCACCAGCCCTGGCCTTCCTCCTCTGTATTTCATCGTCAATGTATCCATTACTTGATGTAGTGCTTCCGAGGTAGGTGAATTTCAGAACAAAGTTCAGCTTGTTTCCATCAATATGTCTTGGCTGTGCTGTATACGACCTGCTGCAGAGCTGCCCATTCCTTGTCTGATATTGAGCTTTCCTTCTCCTCACAGAGCGAGAGCACTGTCCATCTCCTGTTCAAAACTCTCCCTATGGCTAATGGTACTTAGGTTTGCTCTGTTGAGCTTCATCATTCATACTTGTCCCTTGCCTGTTGTGCTGTTGTCGTATTCTGAAAGCCATTTTTGACCTCAGCATCTGGTGATCGATCCAGCAGTTAGCTCCACTCATGGCTCGGGTACTGGGGAT
>JAODUO010001553.1:72500-89618 GCA_025642075.2 Ridgeia piscesae
ACAGATCCACGAGAGACACGTGACATTCATTGTGTGTGTTGTATAAACACATATCCACGAGAGACACGTGACATTCATTGTGTGTTGTATATCGTATATATTATTTGTGATACGACGACCACAATTATAATTATTATAATATAGATTAGCCTTTCATTTTATTTTATTTAAGGTTATCTTTTTGACAACAATCAGAAGAAAATAGTTATTAAAGTGTCACATGTTTGCAGTAATGTTTGCTCAAGAAGATGTCATGTCGCTGTAGTCATGCATTTCATATATTTAATCGTTATCATGTTATCAACGTCGTTGGCAAAGGCAAAGCTTGACAAATGTCTCGCGCATCATTTTGATTGCAATGTAAGCAAACCACGACATACTGCATACACCAAATGACTTTGTAGCGCTTCAAATTTCTCGGGCGTTAAATAACATCCGGGTGGCGTTTATGCTCATGAATCTCATATAATCGATTACATCAAAATCACAATTATGCACGAGGTTTCGCCTTTGCCAACAATCGTGCTAACGTTTACTAGAGCGACGTTACATATTATAGGACAAACATTACTGTCACGGGATTTCGTAATGCACAAACGTGGGATACGCGAGTCTAGTATATAGGTTTCTTTTTTAGTGTATGAATTTATATAAATAGGCTATTTATATAAATTCATAAACTAAAACAGAAAGATAGTTATTATGTTTGTGTCGATATTAATATATCAATGTGTGATTATAAATGACATTCTTTGTCAATTAGATAGCCATCAAGGATATGTTATTTATGGACTTCAACAAACAAACTAATCGGTAACAATGGAATATTTAGATTTTATTTGTTGGTCAAATTATTTTAACATGTCGGGAATAAATTACTCTTTTCTTATAAATTTGCATTAAAATAAATTATATTGGCGACTATCTCTCACACACGCCTGAATTTTCGCTTTTGATCCCCATATGGTTGTTGCAGAGGGAATTGATGCGCCAGTCAACTTAGAGCATTCATTAAAGTCATTTGCTCCGTTATGATGTTAAAAATAATGGCGGCGAGGGTTCGTTGGTGAGGTGGCCACCCAAGAGAGGGACTACTTATATGGAGCACAGTGACTCTGTGTCTAGACCACCGGACTGTCAGAGGAGAGTATCAATGTTCTAACCCTGTTGTGTGCAAGTGTGTCCACTCTACAACTTTCCCCAAGTCATTCAGATGTACACATGAGTACCTGGCTATAGACAGGGTCTGAGATAATTAAATGCAGCGTGGCCGAATGCTTCCTAAATATATTGTGTGATTGACAGGGGTAAATATAAACCGCCTTTTTGGCCAGTCCTGTAAAAGTGAATCTTGATAATGCGCTAGCTTGACTGTTTCTTTGTACTCCTATGAATTTACGCTCTCAGTTACAATCTTCTACGATGTTCAAATTCTAAGGCACGCAGTACATTATAATCTTTAAGCACTGCCATCACTATGTATATTTATGGAGGGAACATAGCTCACGTCTCTTTCGTTAGTAAGGCATGTACTCATCTAAATCAGTAAGCCCACCTCGTCCCATATAACGCTTCGTCCATAATGCCCTCTTCTCGTTCAACTCAGCTGCTTTTGACTGCATACATAAACTCGGTGAACCTAGTCTCATATGATTCTTACCGAACGCCAGGTTAAACGTGAGAAACAAGCTCATGCCGTTGCCGGCTCGAGATATCAGCAACGACACGAGGTACGTCAACGGCAGACTGGCGAAGCCGAACATGATAAAGATTAGGAAGCTGTAGGGCATATTGATGCCATCGATGAAACACTGCATGTCGCCGACGAAGAATGCGAGGTAAATGCCGGCGATTGGCATCATCAGCATGAAGAGGTCAGCGAGAATTGTCGACACCCAGAACGTCATCGGGTGTAGGTGACTGATCAACTGTAGCCGATTGGCACCGGTCGTCCGCTCGTTGATGAGATAGATGGCGTAGAAGGTGGTAATGAGCGGCATTATAGGGATCAGATACATCAGTTCGATTGTCTCAATGGTAGCGAGCTTCGTTCTCACTCTCACCGTCTCTGCCACTCCTGCCGAGTATACCGGCTTTCGGTAAGCGTTCTGCGTCTCGATCGAGTAGTTGGCACCGACGAAGTGCTGTAGGAGCGTGTTGTCGACGAGACTCAGACTGGCCGCCGTCGTGTGGTAGGCCTCGTAGTTGTAGAAGGCGACCGCGCGCACCTCGTCGGTGGCGTTGTTGTGGTCGAACTGCGCTGCCACCATGTAGCTGTACGTGTACTTGCGACTGTCACTTTTGATAGCGGCCTCAAAGAATTTGTTCATCTGCGATGTCCGAACTGGTGATCGTTGTTCACTCACTTTAACCAATGTCACCAACGGCGAGTTGAACTGGCGACTGTAACTGGCAGCTAAGGCCAATGACACATTGTCGGGATAAATGCCAGCGCTGTATCCAACCACGGTCTTCCCGTACCTACAACACATGCTTATGAAATTCACGACCGTCTTGCCATATCAACGATGAATGATAATAATAATAAATGTGTGGTATATTGGGAATATAAAAAGGGGGAAAAGAATGAAATAATGCTCCACAAAGAACACAAAACATGAACACGTTCTGCTTGTTGTACACATTTTCAGATGTGCCTATAAAGGTAAAAAAATAGAATGAACGATTTGCAATTCCCTGATATGTGATGTGTTCTACCACTGCATTTTCTATGGTTGTCCTCTGGTTTTTTACTTTACAGGGTGCGTGGCATCGATCATATTCCCATTGTTTGGGTTACTGGATTTTATGTATTTATAATGCCCTTTACTCTGAACAATATATCCGTTACAATATGTCCGTATCTAATTGCCAGGTGTATCCTAGCGCCATGTCGAAATATATTAATGGCATGCAATCATGGCCAGTCACTGGCCAGGTCTCAATCGTACTTGCCAAAAACATCTCTTTGAAAGAGCACACCTTCGGTCACCTCTATAAATAAGAAATCACAGAGCGGGAAATCGTTTGGATTTGTGTTTTGAATTATTCATCATTGAATTTTACTTTTCGTTTTACTTCATGTACTTCTCAAAGTGACTTTTACTTCATTCTCAAGTAGAATTCGTGTTCAACCTGATCACATAGAAACTGATTACACAGAACTTGTTCACATAGAACCTGATCACATAGAACGTGACCACTCAGAAACTTATCACATAGAACCTGATCACATATAAACTGATCACCGCCATCTATAGTTTTGAAATGCTACTTAAAACAATACAAATATTCTGGTTACGAAAATATCTGGGCGAGACTGTGGGTAATAATTGTTTAGTGGGATTTAGATACTAGTAGGAAATAATCTAGCATTATTATGGGCATATGCTAAGGTGAATAATGGTATAAGACATTAGTTCTCCTCGCCCCTCCTATAAGGAAGGTTTAGGAATTAAGAGAGGAGATTGGAAAGAAACACCTAACGACGAAAGTAGTCAACACATAATGATATAGCAGGGCAAAAGTCTAATGAATAGGCGCAGAAGGACTGTCAGAAAGATCACATCTGAGATGAGGGTGTTAGCAAAGAGTAATAAGACGAAATCCCGAATGGTAAGACAGCCTGAAAAGATATACAAAGAGGGCTGGCCGGAGCAGACACGAAAGGGTGACTTTCGCAGAAAGGGGTCAATGGAAATGAGAATAATTACGGAACCAGAAGCGAGATTGTGGACGTGCTCTCTAACATTTATATCTGCTCAACGTATCCCTTAAACAGCTTTTCGCACATTGGTATTTAGTTCCATTATGCGCTCGCACGTATAATGCAACAACATGCTAACATGCGGCTGGCCGTTTATGGCAAGTCAACAGCTTAACAAGCATAACCGTAGGATAACTTTTTCTCCGTTTAACAAAGCGCTACAAACATAAGATAATACAAGTATATGCACCAACAACATCATACTCAGAAGAAGACATACATAGCTTCTACAACGACGTCGATGAGACTTTAGGGAAACCAAACCACTACATGATAGTGATGGGAAATGTCAATGCTCAAATAGGGAAAAGAACAAACCCTATGGAAACGGCTACGGGCAAATTTGGGCTCGAATGGAGAAACGAGAGGCCACACCTTGGTAGAATGGGCAACATCAAGAAAGTACAAAATCATGAATACCATGTACCATGAGAAAGCAGGGAGGAGATGGACTTGGAAAAGCCCAAATGGTGTAATGAAGGCATCCTAACAAACAATCCAGACATCGTCACAGACGTTACAGTCATCAGCCAAGTCAACATTGGTTGGAAATGACCACAGACTGGCTACGAGCAACATTAAATTGGACGTAGAGGTGGAAAGGAAAAAACTGATGACCAAGAGGCCAAAAAGAGTAGATGCCACACGAATATGATCAAAGAAGGTCGAATTCCAACTCGAATTGAGAAGCCGATTCGAGACACTACAATAACTAGATGACATCGACGCGTCAGGAGTAGCTAAGGCAATTAACAAGCCACATATATCGAGAATATCATCACCAACACGAGCCCTGATGACAACCCGACGAGAAATGGCGGGAAAAGGCGACAATAAGCAACGAATAGAGTACGCAGAAATATGCAAGACCATCAAAACGAAAGCAAGAGAGGACATCAGGAAATACTTCCTATATCACAATACCAGGCACCACGTTCATGTTGGAGAGTGGAGAAGTACCAGAGGAATCTTGCAATCAGTTACCTTGACAGGTCGTTGAATGTCATAGGCGGACTGACCCAGGTACTGTGGTAGCGTTGGATGGCACTAACGAGAACCATGATGATGAAGGGCAAAACGAACTGAAGTATCGTAATGGCCGGACATCGCAACACGTATAGTCCTCGTTTGACAAACAACGCTTGATACTGCTGGAAAAACTTTCGGCAGCCAAGGTACCCTGAAAGCCAAATCAGAATCGGTAATAAGACTGCACAATAATACAAAGACGCTTGTTGTGACATTGTTACTACAGACTGTCTGGTATTTATAATAATATGTGCGACTAATAAAAGCATTCTCTGTGTTTAGAATCGTCGATGTAGGTATATACTCATAAATAGGGAACGACTGGGGGCGATAGGAGCGCCGAAAGTTTCACGCGTTCTTTCCTTAAATGCAGACGTTAGGACAGGCAACAGATTAACATTATCTGCTTGTCAATATATGGCCATACTATGTCCACTGGTGTTTGACATCTACACATTTGTGTCTGCCATGTCCATTATCTAAACGTCTTCTGTCTACCTCTTGGATCTATGCTATTGATGGCGAAGTAATATAGGCGACTGTGGTTATGTCATTAGATTAATAGCAAAGTGTTCCGAAGATATAAACCATAACAATGCTACATGCGATGTTTGGTTTAACGGCGCCGCTGTTGCTGCAGTTTTTAAATAATCTATAATTATAGAAATATTACTAAGTGTAGTTGTCACTAAGCTAAGTTTGTAATGAAGTTGTTGTTCTGTCGCTGAACACAAACAATATTTTATTTGTTATTATTATTTTATCATATACTAGTTAGTTTCAGTAACCATGTCACATATGTGTTACATACATGATATTAAGTCACTCACTTGAGTTCAAATCGCTGCGATGTCGAGAAAGAACCGTTTTCAATGAACCAGTGGTTTCATTTTCGTCGAGTGTATTTCGTATTATCCTGCAAGGCGACGTATCACATGTCACATATACGTTTTGCTTATTCCCATATATTAGCTTATCCATTAATTTTTATTTATTCCCTACTATTTGCATATAAATGCATGTTGTTTATGCACACATTGAAGCAGAGGCCCGATTTATTATTCCCTTCTTTGCATTTTAATTAGTTCTTGTGTGTTGGAAGTAACTTAGCAAATGCCGATATGCATAACACAGTTGGCAAAGCAAAAGCATGACTGTTGTCAATAATAAAGCTAGCGTTAATTAAATAAACTAAACTATAGGTATGTTTTGCTAAGTGTTAACTATACAGTTAAGCATTTATGAGAATACATCAAAGCAACACTAACTTCGTTTTATTCGAAATTATCTTTGTACTGTTTCTATTTCAATTTTGCAATTAATCTCCAACGTTCACAGGCTCGAATGCATATGCACATTAGAGTGGCACAATTTTACATGGGGATACTTTTTTTGAAATTAGCTATGCATATAGACTAAAAAGGTGAGGTTGTATAAGAAAACAACTGTGTTAAAAT
Source organism: Ridgeia piscesae (assembly GCA_025642075.2). Classification (NCBI taxonomy): domain Eukaryota; kingdom Metazoa; phylum Annelida; class Polychaeta; order Sabellida; family Siboglinidae; genus Ridgeia; species Ridgeia piscesae. Next base: position 78,753 of record JAODUO010001553.1, read on the forward strand.
TTAAGAAAAATCCATTTAGCGGAAGATATATGTAATGCACCGACTTTATTTGTACAAAAAATCACAATATTTTAGAACTACTTGACAGTAATATCTAAGAATTGTGTTGTTGATTTGACTCCTATCGGGTCATAGAACAAAGTTAGCTTGGCTGTCCAAAGGGCAAATTTGGGCATCTCTTATAATTAAGCGTACATCAAAGATGGCGTCATATCATAACAATAACTTCAGAAACACTTATCTTAGAATTATGCATGCCCTCACATTTAACAGGTGTTGGGTTACGTAAAGTCCATTTCTGATGTTAATTGTTTAGTTCATTGACAAGCAAAACACAGAAGACCTGATCAAGGTGAATGACGACAAAACGGTCGCACTTGTGCTATCATCACGTCACAATCGAGCGAACCACAACATCACCGTGATCAAAATTGGCGACTGCGACATAACGCCAAGTCCGACTGCCAGAAACATCGGCGTTATATTTGACACAGAAATGTCAATGGTCAGCCATATTAAACATGTCTGCTGTATATTATACTACCATCTAAGGAACATTTCGTCGATCCGATCATGTCTCACCCAGAAAGCCGCCGTCCGCCTTGTATATTCTCTTGTTATGTCGAGAATTGATGATCTCCCACAGTGCCTAATATCTAAGCTACAAAGAGTCCAAAACGCTGCCGCTACACTAGTTGTCCGCTGCCACAGATGTGAACATATTACCCCAGTTCTCATGAAACTACACTGGCTCCCGGTGAAACAACGAGTGCAGTACTCAATCCTGCTTCTGGTGTTTCGTGCACAACATCGACTGGCGCCACCTTACATCACCGACCTGCTTGAACAAAGAGCTACGAGAGTATTACGCTCCACCACAAACAATGACTTATACGTGCCGCCATCTCGCAGCCGATACTGTGATAGAATGTTTTCAGTAGCAGGTCCACGACTGTGGAACTCTCTCCCTGCCGAGATAAAGAAAACCGGTTGCGTCGTGACTTTTAAAAGACTATTGAAAACCCACCTATTCCGGACTGTGTATGAAGTATAGACACCTGTCAGTTTATGTAATTTAAATTTTACCTATTTATTATCTTGTACATGTTTTACATTAATGTTACATAATGTCATACTCATTATTTTATTATCAATATACCATTTATTTTAATAATTATCTTTAGCTAATTTATGTATTTTATTATTTATTACTATTTTTTTAAATATATAATGTCTGTATTTTATCATGTATACATACTCATGTACAACGCCTCCGAATGGATATTTCCAGATTTATGGGGCTATATAAGTGTTCTTCTTCTTATTATTATTATAAAGTTGACTTATTGAAACAAAATGAAACTTCTTCTAAATTATATTTTAGTTTATTCATGAACATAAATGGATAATTTTACAATAGTTGACACATTTGTTCATGAGAGGACAATAGTTAGTCATATTTTAAATAATTTGAAATTAATAGTCACATATGTTACACATTGTATGTAGTGCAAGTATAAATATAACATTGGAAATTGTTGCATTAAAAAAATTGGTGTAACAGTCATTGTAAATATGATACACGGAATGGTAGTAAAAGCAATAGATAACAAAATAGCTATATAAAACAAGCTATAAGTGTAAACTCTATGTTGTGTTAATAATTGCAGATAATGCATAATGATCTTCATAGTAATGGAGGCACTGTTGCTTCATGCAGGCAGGTCATTAGCCCTACCGTCTGCTGATACCTCAAAATCTATCGAAGCGCTGACATAGAAGAAACTGAAGATAGCCTATAGTTCTTCATTGTGCATGGGAGGTGAGTCGTCGGAATGATCGGCTCCTTGTCATATCCAATTATGCAGACACAATCGTGCGCTTACTTCATGTTATCCCTCACATAAAAGAGACGGAACTTCAAGAATTGTGGGTAGAGTCCGGTTCCGTTTAGCGTCATCTACCAATGTATGTTCTCTCAAATAAGGTGGGAGTAGGATTGAGTACAATGAAAGTGAAGTCGCATGTCCCCAGTAGCGTTGATGCGCTCAGTAAGATTGGCATAAAACACGCTTCTCTCTCATATAAGTTCCTAGCCGATTTCGCAAAGTCAAATCAGTTTATTGAAGAGTGCGTGCAAAACTTGATGAATACTTCGTTTATGTGTGCGCTGGTGCAAAGTCGAAGCCACACTTTCGGACTTACTTCGAGGTGAGTGCCATTTCCGAACTGCAAGGCCGAAATACCAGGACGCCCTTCCCCACATCAAGTGCTGTTGGTGCCCACATCCAGAGAGCTTATTTTGTTTTTCTTAAGGTCTTCTTGGTGTCCCCAATCAACTCTAGATCCACCAAACTACGGCTTGATGATTAAACATGACACCCTCTTGCCTGCAAATTGTCTAAATCCACTACGCTAGTGGAAGCTTGTAATCTGGAAATGCGTGGGAAAGTGTGACACGAAGCACTGCCCATGCAAAACAAGCAGGGCAAAATTGCGCAATCTGTTGTAACTAGGAAAGCAAATCAGTGTGCTAAAATAGTAGTCGGCTTATTTAGTCAGATACATGTGTTAGCGCAGTACGGTCACTACAGTAAATGTTGGCCGTGCATCTAATTTCGGGATAGCACATGCCAATTAGATCACCTATTCTATGAATATTGTCGTTTCATATTATCATGATTTCACATAGTTTGATAAGAAAAGTATATGTCAGTACCAGTTGATACGCTTGCTAAGTGATCAGTATTAACTTGATTTATTTACTATTACTATGCTCTTTGTTTTGTAATTGTTGATGTTGTTGACACTACCATTGTGTCAGATACACACATGAAAACCCCACAATAAACACCAAAATCATTCTTCTACTACAGTTCTTTCAAAAGGTATACACGTTGTCATGTATGCAGGCTTCAACACACATTTAACAGTTGCTTTAGATGGCCACCACTGTGTAGGATATACCTGAAATTTATACCAAAATCATTTACTACGTTCCTATAAAAAAATGAGGAAATGGCGGTTTTGCGGCTTTCGCTGTGAATTTCGGAATTCCTCCTAGTAGATTCTTGAAACTAGGGGTACCCCATACTCAAATCAACTGTCAAAAATCGGTTCCTTAGAAATGCAGACGGGTGATACTTATCTGAATACGGGTATGTGCATACACACACGTATGTGCGCGCGCGCGTGTGTGTGCGTGTGTGCATCGGGGCTTGTGAATGAGGGTGAGTGCGACTAATGTTTTTGACTCAATCATGCTTATTGGCTAAAAGGTAAGCTTGGGGGGAGAAAAGATGTGTTACCATTTCAGAGATAACCACCATTAAATACAATACAATATCTCAAAATGAACTGATATATATAAGTTAATTTTGAGATATTGTATTGTATTTAATTTCCTCTCGATGGTTATCTCTATGTATACATATATTATTATTTATATTATATTAACTTACATGTATGTATGTATGTATGTATGTATGATATATATATATATATATATATATATATATATATATATATATATATATATATATATATATATCATATAACAATACCGTGACGTACCTCATAAATACTCCTTTCAGTGACGGCGAGGAGAGCGTGTAGCTGACGATGCGCAGACGCTCGCGGTACGTTTCCATCTTATACAATAACTTTGGGAACTTGTCAGAGCTTTCAACGGGTAAGTTGTATGTCAATTCAAAGGCGCTAGTATATTCAGGAGTTGTGTTGATTGAGCAGTCGGCCAAGAGGGCATTAACTTCTTTCGTGCGACAAGAGGGCAAGGCGGATATTATGAGGCTGTATCCTAGACCTGTTGTGTTATAGGAACAAAGAGTTATTTTATACCCGGCATAATTTCATGTGAATGACATGCCAGTGATTGTGCTTTCAATCATTATTAGGTCAAAACAACTGTCTGGCTCGGTAAATTATTAATGCTTAATCTCTACTAAAACAGTCGCAAATTCACCTGTGTTATTATAAATAGGGTAATCTATATTGTATATGTTTCCAAATGTATCATCTTCTAGTAGATCTAGTTATACATGCATGTTGTAATATCATCTCTCAGTTAACATTACTGCGCCATCAAATACAAAGTTCGTGCGGTGGTTTCACAGGTATTCAAAAATAAACAAGTAATTAATTATAACCTCTTTCTATTGTTTCAACTCCCTACCTCCCTCAGCAACGATGTTTTTGCGGCTGTTGTTTGTTTTCTTCAAATAATATGGGAAGTTTCTGTCATCTTGAGTAGGTAACGGGTAAAATATTAGGATAGGAACAATTAAAAAAAAACTTCTCCACGATACGAAACGTTTCCGATACAGCAATTACGATACGATACATATCGCAATGACGTAATTGCATGTATATTTTGTAATAACGGTATCGACTTCGAGAATGATTTGTTTATTATGGCCATTGACTGAAGTGAACTATTTAAGATATACTGACAAACTTAAAATGACTTCAGGATTTATCTACTAGCTGGCTGCGTTTCGCAACGCATCAATTATTATTAGGCTTTACACGGTTTGGCATTTCACAAAATAAGGACGACATCTGAGTAAAAATAAAAGAAAACGAAACCTGCCTAAAATCAATTATATTTAGCAATGAAACGTGGAAATAATGAACATTTCAGTTCCACAACTCTACTAACAAAAACACGCAGCTTTATTTGCACCAGACTGTTGTTTTGTCATAAAATAACTTACTTACTTTGGTTTCGACCTGTCAGCTGTGAGTCTTTGTTGCATTCTGGTGCTATATGATAACACTCAGGTCTGGGTGGATCATTTGGCTTTGTGATGTAGGTGGCCTCCTTCATCTTTCTCTTAAGCCAATTTAATTCTCGGATCAGGACTTTGATGTTACCCATGGACATTGAGTTTTCTGGGCCCCAAAATAAATATCTTACTCCTGTAAGTTTGTCTAAGTTGTGTGTATTCTTTGAAACTTTGGATGAGTGGTGTCTTTGTTTCACCAATGTATGTGTGACTGCTGTCGTAGTCACACGAGATGTTGTGAATATTCCAGATATCTTGTTCTATCTTTTAGGTGCACTACCACTGAACGGAGGGTGTTGACCGGTGTGCGGTACAAGAGCACATTGCGTGACTTGTAAATCCGACGAAGTGTTTCCTATAAACCTGCTACGTATTGTAAACACAACATGGGTCGGCGTTTGTTCGTTATTTGTGCTGTGTTGTTGTTCGTAGGTGGTGTGTTCGCACTAGGTGGTGGACGTGTAAGCGCCCACACTGGATAGTGATTGATTGCCAGAACATTGTCGACATGTATAAAGTGTGCAAACTGTTGTAGACACTGTCGCCACAAGACTACGATACTACACACGCCATGCCACCCCTTGTAACTTGCATATCCAAATTGCATGAATATAATAGTGTGTATAGGGTCTACAAATCTCAGGTGTGTCCTGGATGAGTATTGCTTCATAACAGTGGCGTGAATACTGTTTAACCTAACGCTATCGCAGCGTATCGCGATATGAATATTTTGCATATTGTGTACCGTACCATGTGGTATATCGCATCGGTATTTCGTTCCGGCCCTATTAACTGTGCAACGTCTTAGAGTAGATAATATTTTTACCTATGGCTTTTTTAAGGAACTGCGGACTTCCGCAGCATTTAACTTGGCCATTGACTAGAATGGCCACCCGGTCTGCAAGCATATCTGCCGCCTCCATGTATTGAGTCGACAGCAGTATCGTCCGATTCCTGCTGTGCTTCTTCAGGAAGTCACATACGTGTTTACGCGACTCCGGATCTAAGCCTTTCATGGGCTCATCTAGAATGACCACCTGCAACAAGTCAATTAAAGACTCGATGACAGACTCGATAACAGACTGTCAATGTACATGTGTTTCCTTATTACATTTGTTTTGGGTTTTGATATCTCATAGCATTGACCTTCCAAATTAAATTACGATTTCTACTCCGATATGAATTGAAGCTGAATATATATATATATATATATATATATATATATATATATGTGGGTGTGTGTGTGTGTGTGTGTGTGTGTTGTCAAACGTTGTATAGCAAGATGTCATTTAACGTCAACATTTATGCATCGACACATCAAGATAATACATACATATATTATATGTATGCCTTCGGCTGGCCCGAATACACTATTCATATAGTAAGAAAGGAAGAAACGTAGATTCTAGGGTCATCCATTCAAATCGCATCTGCCTTATTTGACAATGGGGCCACTTTTAGAACAGGTTGGTTACAATTACAATGCTCAATGACCTTAGGAGAACCAAGAAGAGAAAGAAGAATGATGAGTTGACGTCTCAAGCCGGGAGACATGGCAGACACCTGTGTGTGTCTGTGAAATGTCATGTGCATTTCTGCCATCCACGCAGCTATACTCTCGTGATGTATGTATGAGTACGGGTCTTCCTTGACGTTTGATGGGTCACATCCTCGCACCTACAGCAAGTTGTCACACAATGAAATCAATACTACCAATACTTACATAATAATAATATACGGTATGCTCATGCAACTGGACACGTTGCGCCATCCACATCTCTTATTCGAGATGTATCAATGCGTCTGTTTCACAGTTGCATGAATATGTACACTTCTTCGCTTTAAAATCATGACTTTTTCTCTCATAGCAACCCGAAAGACAAACTTTAAGGTGCACGATTGACGACGATTACATTGCTTTCACATCTCCCACTAAAAACACTGCGATGCTCGTTCGATCCAACAAATTTCTATTTGTGTTTGGTGCTAGACGGGAAGACACAGCGAACTTGGATGCAGTCACAACAGTGTCTTTGTAAGAGTGCAATAATGCATTTGTTATTCTAAACATGTTATGACCAATCATGCAAAACCGCTTGGTTCCTGGTTGTATAGGCGGGCGGAAGGAATGTGCTTGTTGCGTTGTCGCGCTTACATTTATCCGGGCGTTAAATCATATATGGGTGATGTTTCTGCAATTTGTAATATATATATATATATATATATATATATATATATATATATATATATATATATATATATATATATATATATATATAATGAAGATATGTGCGTGTGTGCTAGCCGTGTGCGGTGACCGATAACGTCGTTTATGGGTATTTATGAATGTGTATATGCACTGTATATGGCGTTTGTGCTTATATTTTTGTTGTTCAATGTATGCATGTTTGCAAGTGTCATGCTCGGATTCGAGTTTGGGCAGTTCTCTAACAAATAATTTCCAGTTGAAGCGATTCATGCACATACTAATAATAATATAGGAAATTATTAATATAGCGCCCGTATCCATATGAAAACATTCTCTCGATCATTTTACTCAAACTCAATACATTAAATACATCGCATGCCTGTTTGAAGAGATCTTTACTATTTCTTATCAGGCACTTTCCTGTAAGCAACTACCATTGCTTGTCCCTGTAAGAAAACATGTCTAGCTGCGATGATCTACTTTTAATAGACTGTTTGGCCGTAAAGTCAATATCAATATTGGGACTACGTCTCTATATGTAGCTGCACATACAGTTTGGAATATAGTTCCTTCTAGTGTTAGAAACCATTTTGTATCTAGCATAGCTTCCTGGCGTTTCAATCAATAAGTTGACAACTGGAACTGTTTATTTTCCTAAGATCAATTTACTACTTTGTATTGATGTGCGTCTGAGGTTTTTTTTAAAGGATTTAGGTGCAATACAAGTTACCTAATTATTAAGTAACATAGAATAGAGATAATGATATGCGTTATTATTATGAAGTGTAACCTGTGCAAAAAACAAAAGATTCTCCTCCAGCGTCAATTCCGCAAAGAGAGGATCAGTTTGTGGACAGACGCCCATGTTGCGGCACACTTTCTGACTTTCTGTCACGACGTCGTGTCCGAAGATTACAGCTGTTCCCGATGTCGGTGTTATGAACCCTATAAACAATCATTATAAAAAGTATATTCATGTCTATAAAGATAATAATAAGATAATATAATATATAATATATAATATATAATATATAATATATAATATATAATATATAATATATAATATATAATATATAATATATAATATATAATATATAATATATAATATATAATATATAATATATAATATATAATATATAATATATAATATATAATATATAATGTATAATGTATAATGTATAATGTATCATGTATCATGTATCATGTATCATGTATCATGTATCATGTATCATGTACGACGTACGACATACGACATACGACATACGACATACGACATACGACACACGACACACGACACACCACACATCACACATCACACATCACACATCACACATAACACATCACACATAACACATAACACATAACACATAACACATAACACATAACACATAACACATAATACATAATACATAATACATAATATATAATATATAATATAAGATAATAAAATGACAAAAAGAATGTTAATATTAGTATGACTGTATGCGAGTATGTTCAAATGTGTCAGTGCGTGTGTGCGTATGAGCAAGTGTGTATACCGCGAATGACCAATCAGTGAGTGGGTGCATAATTATATATTATATATGACTACACAAATGCAATACTATGATATATTACAGATTTTCAAGAATTCGGTTTATGCCTTGATTACCTGTAAGCATATTTAAAATTGCCGTTTTCCCGGATCCATTTGGGCCGAGCAACACCGTGATTTGATCTTCATATGCATTCAAAGATACATTGTCCACAGCTACAAACTCACTGCCACCGGAGTTATATACCTAAAAGAGATATATCAATATACGTGTATCTACAACGAAATATATACAACTATACATAAGTATACATTTGGAACGGCTACATTTGAAAGAGGGTTGTAATTTATGTGTTATGAATTATTTATGTGTTATTAATGATTTAATGTCATCAACGTTATTTATTAATTATTTAAATTGTCCTTTAATTGAGATACCGATGACTATATTATAATGCATATTTGATTATATTAAAGTATATTTATCAAGTAGCAGCAGTCACGAGGAGCGATAAGAGGAACATTTTCAAAATCGATCAAACAATTCCTGGAGAAATAATTTTCATTGAATATATAAAATGGTACATTTTAACAAGAATCTCTTACAGGTTTTCCCGAAGTGCGCTTTCAGAGCAAACTATGCTACACCGTGTTTAAGTAGTACTAACTAAAACCTACAAATTAAACATTAGTTTTGGAAGTGTTACTTTATCATCACCGTAGATCTGTCACGAAAATGGCTCTGGCTCGTGTGTGCGTATGTGTGTGATTTATGGTGTACGACCATTATACATACGTATATATATATATATATATATATATATATATATATATATATATATATATATATATATTCATATATATTCACTCACTCATTCACTCACATTGCATAAATATATATTACATTGCATACTTACATACATACGTACATACATACAAACATACATTATATATATATATATATATATATTTATATATTTACATACATGCATAGATACTATGTTGGGAATGTCACTGTATTATTTACTAACATCAAATTACTAGTATCCAGTCATTATCATGATACATTAATACCAGTAACCATTAAAGGGAACCAAAAGGGAAATATTAAGTGCTATGCACGTGAAAGAGCTAATACAAAGCAACCATTCTGAACGGTAATCACATTTTTAACGTCAGTGGTTTATTAGTAAAATAATTCCAAAGTGGATAATTTTACTGAAATCATCGGCTTCATAGAGGCGTCCATGATGCGCCTCTTCCTGTTGTCTGACCGTGGTCTGACCACTCAGCTCGCAGAACCGGTCTTAAAGTCACGTGTCCGATTGCGTGCGTCAATGCTATCGCCGTTGTAAACACAATGTTGTAAGATACGCGAACTTCGAAGAAGCACATCCGTTCGAAGAACGTTGCTTCGAATAGGATGTTTCTCACCGTATATACTGGGTCAAGATCCGCAGAAACGTCGGCGACGTCGAGTTTTCAAGTATGGAGCTGTGCAAACGATATTAGCGCGATATTTAATCACCAACGATAGTCGTCGAAACGGGTTACCGGTCGAATCCTTCCGTCGCCGTAGCCAAGTCATCAAAGCGCGCAAGAAGATTAGTAAATATTATTAAGTCTTCTGTATCTAAATTATTTGAATCTTGTACCATTAGACACATTGCGATGTCTGTCGAGATGACTTATGTACATAAGGTAAATACTGATATTGTTCGTAAACGTCCACCACAGTTAACGTTCTAGAAGGTATGTACACGGGATCATGGAGCCGCTAACTAGGTCCAAGCGAGTTAGGCCGTTCGATATTGTTATTCATGATTATTTGTTTTATTTTATCCTACTTTGAATGGTTTATATCACGTTTGCATGAACAGAGGCATAAAAATAAGGTAAAGCTACATGTCAATAACACAAAAAAACAGCTGAATGCAAGCCAGATCATAGACGTCATAGTCAATCCGCATGAACGATAATATAGGCACTTTGATATCACTCGCTAAATAACTTCAAAAGTACTGCCTTTCGAGTTTCGTAGCTACGCATGCAGTTCCTATTTTCAGGTTGACCGCTCTGAAAGTGCCAACATGACTGCTATATTTTTCAGTAAACATATTATTCAAACATTAAAAAATAGCATTGCGAATGTTGTTTTCAATCATTCATGTTATTTGTTCAGTGAGAGAACAAATTACAAATTCTGTGTGCTGTATCAGTTCAGATACTCATACAACATTGATACTAGCACATGTTACAGGCTTACAGTAAAGGATGAATAATTAGCAATGATGAGACATAACTTATGTACTGTAAAA
>JAODUO010001554.1:7500-10000 GCA_025642075.2 Ridgeia piscesae
TTTTCAGTTATCAAAACAGTTACCATCCGTTATCGTCCTTGCAATGATTAATTGTTGTACTAATCATTTGTAAGACATTACATTTTTAGCTGATTCTCGTATTTACGAGAATTCTAATATAATATATTTAATGTCGAGGCGGGGTTAGTTTAGTCACACAAGGAGGGGCTAACTAACGTCTCGTATATAATTAAGATATGTGTTGGTTTATTAGAAAATGCATCACATATTTCATGGGTTAGTGGATCATTGGCAAGTGGTACCATCTGATAACATGTAAACGACAACATTGATACTTCAGTGGATCTTTTATGGTAACGTATAATAATTATAAGTATGCTGCCAGATCAATTATGCACATTTCCTTGTCAGTACCCATGTATACCAATGGCTGGTTAATTGATTGTATTGGCGGAAATATTGGGAATTACAACGGCTTTCGATAAGGTATGGCACAGTGAGTGGTCTTTGCTCCAAGTACAAAATTATTGTAGACACTGGCAAGATGCTGTCTTGACTTGAGAGTGACTCATCCATTCCTGCAATGTTGTCTTGTATGACCAATCCTCAGGTATCACATACCACAACGCCTCTGCAGCACAATGCTCAATTATGGGCCCTCTGCTGTTCTCTGTATTTATCGATAACTTGGGAGGTGAATGTGAGACCGAACTCTATATCTGTATGCAGCTGACTCCATAGAATTACGTGAGATCAGGTCAAGCCATTTCAGCAGGTACGTAATGGCAAGACTCAGCAGGGACCTTAAGGATTTGGGCTGATAAATGGAATATATGTATGATGGTGTGCGTATGTGTGTTTACTTGGTGTGCATGTACACCCACGTTCGTGCATCCATGAAAACGGTTGATTCGTTTGATCTCAATTTAACTAATTCTTACTTTCACATCGGTCGCCACCGAGAGTTGGCGGGCACGGACATGACATTGTAGTTGTTTCGGAGCGTTTCACACACTTCACGCCGTTCATGCAAGTATCGGCAGAACAATTCGACCTAACTAAAAATAAAATGTCGTAGTCTGTGTTTTGGATATTGTTTTGTACATTATGATATTACGTGTTAACATGCTACCGTATTAATATTAGTATTTAATAACCCATTCGGTCAACACAACATTGTTCTACATATTTGTTTTAATAGGTTTTTCCACATAATTAGTAAGACAATTTTCTGAAACACAGGGAAGTTAGCTAATATCGTTGTGTGACGACTTCCCACCTGGCACACATGAGCCATTCGGTTAATGGATAAGACACATGCCCTTAGAAAGGTTGCTTGTCAATCCTCGTAAATTGTTCGTTCATGATTTAAAGTGTTACGATACATAACGTACGTACTTTTACAACGAATGCCTTCAAACCCAAAGGCGCAGTCACACAAAACCCCGCCGCCAGGTTTGTCCAGGCAAGTTCCACCATTCCGACAAGGTTTGTCACTGCAAGCGATGTATCCTTCAAAAGTAGGACACAATGGAATTATTGAATATATAAAAACACAAACACACATATCCACACAAACATAATCTTAGAAATATAGTAATACAGTGATATAGCAACTAGGACACAAGACGCATGCATGAACACTAACACGCACCCGCTCGTCCTAACTTTATAATATAAAGCGATTTCCTAATTATACTTTAACATAATGTGTATACAAAAATATACACCATCTCTAGGTCTGCAAAATGTCAGGACAATTGCAGCATTATAAATGTGTGGTTGCTACGGTAATTTTCCACGATGTCACTTTTTACGACCGATCACGTTAAGAGCTCATTTTCTCGGAAGTGACAGTCCACAAATTTATGCACTTGAAGTGGAATATCGTCGCCCATACATAAGATAGAGTGTTCATCTTGTTATCATTGTAAAGCTCTTCATCTCCTATAATTGAATCACTAATAATATGGAATTGTCAACTTGCCTACAAAAGCCTGGTTTTGGCATATCGCGTTACACACACACACACACACACACACACACACACACACACAACACACACACACACACACACACACACCACACACACACACACACACAATATATATATATATATATATATATATATATATATATATATATATATATATATGTATATATAGTGAGGACGAGCGAGTGTGTATTATGACAGTATGTAATTTGTTTTTGTTTAAACCAAAACAGCGCCTGTGTGAATGTGAATAAACTACATATATATGCACGTGCTTACACACACATGATTAAGAACATATGACTGCAAACAGCAACGCACACATGCAATCATTCGCATTCATCAACATGTCCTACAAACGTAGGAAGCTTTCAGTGTATGTCTCCGTCTATGATTCTGCGCCTGCGCCTGCGCCTGCGCCTGGCCCTGTCCCTGTCCCTGTCCCTGTCCCCGTCCCTGTCCCTGTCCCCGTCCCTGTCCCCGTCCCTGTCCCTGTCCCTGTCCCTGTCCCTGTCCCTGTCCCTTTTCTGTCTCTGTCTCTGTCTC
>JAODUO010001554.1:15000-17500 GCA_025642075.2 Ridgeia piscesae
TAATATGTGCGAATGTATTTTGATTTTCGATTTATTCAATAAAAGAAATAGCGCATCGGTTGCAAAACAACTTTCTATGTGCGTACTAGGATTTTTAACATATGTCCGTTCGAGCTATGTTTATTAATAAAACTAAGAAAGACGAGTACTAAATCATTTTGAATGTGGCAGGGGCATAATCAAGTCATACTCGTATATCTAAGAGTAATGTAACGTAGCAAGGTGTGAACGACCACAACTAAACATGGCAATCACACACGCTGCACACTAAACTACCCCAGACGTTCCGTAAAACAGACATCTAGACTGCTGACGCTGACACATACAAAATGTATATATCGGACGGTTGGAGAAAAGTATTTAAAAACAAAACATTACGGCATAAGTAATATAGTTGGCTTAACGAACAGTGCAAAGAAACCTACACAAGATCCATGCATGCTAAGATAAGAACAATTACACGGAAAATAACACGTTCGAAACGATCACAAGTAAAACTCTTGCTAGGCTCGCAGAATATACTGGTGAACTCTACAGTGGCGAATGGTGTGAAAACACACACACAAACACACACACGTTATACACACACAAACACACACACAGTGTACACAAAAAACACAAAAAAAACACACAAAACACACACACAAAACACACACACACACATATACACAAACACACACGTGCATACAAAACACACACACAATATATATATACATACATATATATATATAATATATATATATATATATATATATATATACATAATATGAAACTATTAAATATATAATTTTATTTTTTATATATATATATATATATATATATATATATATATATATATATATATATATATATTTATAATAATTGTAATAGGGTATTTTTATCATAAACAACACAACACAACAACACACACACACACACACAATATATATATATATATATATATATATATATATATATATATTTAGAACATGAATACACACCATCCTTTTACACTAGAGTAATAATGTTATAAATCATATGTTGAACACAAATGCTGTACCTGAGAACACGCGTAGCTTTATTACCAGGTGGCCACCTACATTTTATTAAACTACTTTATATATGTGACTTTTTATACTGTAAAAGTCGTACCTCGACCGCGCACAACCACTCTGCAAAGTGCGAGTTGTTGCGCGATTTTGCTGGATATCTTCAAGGCTGACCCCCTGGTATGTGTTTTACACTGGTATGTTCCTATACGTCCACTTGCCAAACTATTGCTAGCCAATCCACATGACGTAAATGCCCCGTGATATGGACCAATTTCAATGGAGAAATCCTGAAGTTCCATCCCTGCATAGATTAAACATAATATATTGGTACGAAGATTTGTTCATACTACAGTGAAGCACATCACACATCAGTGGTGTATTTGTTAACCTGCTAAAAATCACAATTTGACAGTAAAAATTGAAATAATCTGTAACGGTAATGGTGCCATAGAGATCGTGTGCATTTGGGTTTACTATATGCTTTTAAAAATCACTATCAGGGGACATGTGTAGGGCTAAAGGGGGTGACACACGTACGATTGTCTCGTACGAGTCACTCCTACGAGTACACGTAGTCGTGACGAAACAATCGAGTCGGGGAAGTTTCGCGAGTTACGTCATAAGGTGAAGGCCATTACAGACGCACACGTGCTTTTTCAGGCAATGGCTGACAGTTGCAGCAGCAGCAGTGAAGAAGAACATGCAATTTGCTGTGCTGCAGCAAATTGATGAAGAAGAAAAGAAAGTAAAGCTGAAGAACTGAAACAGATCTGAAAAAGATGGCGGGTTCGTTGAGGGATTGCGCGGCGCTAGCAGTTCGGCGCATTTTATGCTCCTCTGATGAAGGAAAGTAAATGGAGGACCCCAGAACATTTGCAAACTTTATACGGATGGAATACACAGCAATTTCAATATCTTCTTCGCCGTTAATCGTCCACAAAGACACAGCCATGCGAGGCGCAATACTAGCTGCTGAGCGCCTTGTTGTAACTCTTCGCTTTTAACGACGTGTGTGTGTGTGTGTGTGTGTGTGTGTGTGTGTGTGTGTGTGTGTGTGTGTGTGTGTGTGTGTGTGTGTGTGTGTGTGTGTGTGTGTGTGTGTGTGTGTGTGTGTGTGTGTGTGTGTGTGTGTGTGTGTGTGTGTGTGTGTGTGTGTGTGTGTGTGTGTGTTGTGTGTGTGTGTGTGTGTGTGTGTGTGTGTGTGTGTGTGTGTGTGTGTGTGTGTGTGTGTGTGTGTGTGTGTGTGTGTGTGTGTGTGTGTGTGTGTGTGTGTGTGTGTGTGTGTGTGTGTGTGTGTGTGTGTGTGTGTGTGTGTGTGTGTGTGTGTGTGTGTGTGTGTGTGTGTGTGTGTGTGTGTGTGTGTGTGTGTGTGTGTGTGTGTGTGTGTGTGTGTGTGTGACGTGTTCTAACGAAATGAGTCGTTTGTCAAAATAATTAAAAGTTGAATTAGTCACACCATTGGAAAGAAG
>JAODUO010001554.1:22500-25000 GCA_025642075.2 Ridgeia piscesae
CACACACACACACACACACACACACACACACACACACACACACACACACACACACACACACACACAACACACACACAACACAACACAACACACACAACACACACAACACACACACACAAACACACACACACACACACACACACACACACACACACATAACACACACACACACAAACACACAATCACACACATACACACACACACACACACACACACACACACACACACACACACACACACACACACACACACACACACACACACACACACACACACACACACACACACACACAACAGAAGTAGGGGCATTGATGCTTATTTAAGGTGCATGATACAATGACAAAAAATGACATACACATACTGTAGCACATTAACGGGTACTTACCAATACACTGTGAATAAGGCTAGGGGAAATATCAAAAGAAATAACATTAAACAATGAACTGGATACAGCTAACATGTGTCATTGTTATTGAATGTATGTATGTATGTATGTATGTGTATGTATGTATGTATGTATGTATGTATGTATGTATGTATGTATGTATGTATGTATGTATGTATGTATGTATGTATGTATGTATGTATGTATGTATGTATGTATGTATGTATGTATGTATGTATGTATTTATGTATGTATGTATGTATGTATGTATGTATGTATGGATGTATGTATGTATGTATGTATGTATGTATGTATGTATGTATGATGCATGTATGTATGTATGTATGTATGTATTTATGTATGTATGTATGTATGTATGTATGTATGTATGTATGTATGTATGTATGTATGTATGTATGTATGTATGTATGTATGTATGTATGTATGTATGTATGTATGTATGTATGTATGTATGCATGCATGCATGTATGTATGCATGATGTATGTATGTATGTATGTATGTATGTATGTATGTATGTATGTATGTATGTATGTATGTATGTATGTATGTATGTATGTATGTATGTATGCATGTCTGTTTTCTACCTGTGTTGCCCACATGTTTTACAGTTCACTCTATACGATTGCAACCAAATAAAAGACGCACTCTTACGTTGTTTATCTTTAATATTTGCCTGACCAAAATAGCAAGATAAAACAAATTGATAGCAGGTTATAATA
The DNA here is from genome assembly GCA_025642075.2 of Ridgeia piscesae. Classification (NCBI taxonomy): domain Eukaryota; kingdom Metazoa; phylum Annelida; class Polychaeta; order Sabellida; family Siboglinidae; genus Ridgeia; species Ridgeia piscesae. The sequence goes on from JAODUO010001554.1 coordinate 23,627, forward strand.
ATGTAACTATACCTGTCGATTGAATGAGTAATACATAGATCAGAGGTAACCACATGATGTTGGCTACTGCGTGAGATTATCAACAAATATGCCCTAAAAGAGAAACACTGCGATTGTTTATAATAATAACAACAACAGTTGCTATAGTGTGTATGTTCCAATTGAGTAGCATTGATTTGGTGGATTATAATAAACAAGTAACTGATATAAATGCAGTTTCTGAAATGTCTAAAGTTTATTCACTTCACTGGCAGCAAAACCGGCTGAATCGTACAATAAGACTGGTATGGTTGAAAACAAATTCATTAATGTATATTAGTAAAACTAGTTATGAAAGCATAACAATATATGAAAGTGTTACTAATTAGAATGTCTAGTAAAATTAAAACGAAACAAATGTCGGATAGTAAAAGTGTTAATGTTCTCTGATATGAATATATACATTTAGATAAATTAAAGCATACAAATACAAATATTTTGCAAAATATATTATTCTAAATGGAACATACAACATGACTAACAAATTACAATTGGTTAAATTAGTATAAAATAGGTCAATTGAATAAATAGCTAAAATGATTCAAATAGGGAAGTCCATGCACTGCCAGTTACACAGTCCATACGGCACAAAAGAGTTCTTGAAGCGATTGGTCTTACAGCGAGGAGCACCGTAAGCGCGACCGTTTGCATAACATTTGATGATGTCAGTTGTATTAACTTATGATACGAATGACCTACGAAACCATATTATGTAACGCATTTTTCATAACAATTCAGAATGATGATGATGCTAGGAATGAGGAATGGTGGCACTTTGTCACCTATTGTATTACAAAAAAGATAACACAACGATAATATAAATATAATAGGATCCAGAGGACACCTTTAAGCAAGTTCGACGACACAGATTGCGTGCATGACGTCTCTACCTTGTCCCACGCCCAACGAACTATATAGGAAAGCAACGCTTCTAAGCATAGCTTCGACAGTGATATTAACTAGCTTCAAAATTAACAAGATAAAGGCCATTACTGTAAGTAACGAAAAGATTAACTATAGTTAACTATAGCAAGTTCAGTGAAAAGGGCAACCTACGTGATCATGGATATGTAACACCACGTTATCTCCCCTGAACCTGTTATATCCATTTAATGAATTGGTCAGTTCACTGCACAAACAGATAATTCTGCCAAACAAAGATTGTATCACTTGTGTAATATATGATACTATTTAATTATAATGTTTTATAAATAATTTACTGTTATTAAATATGACTGATTAAGTACGAAATATATACTCCGGAAATTAGTTACTGTAGTGATACAAAGAACAATGTGTGGGAAGGTACATTCAGCAGACACGGGCTGATAATAA